>JAJEJO010001692.1:216003-246673 GCA_020662805.1 Glaucomys volans
TTCTTTTGGGTTGTAGGTTTTCCTCCTCATCACTGATTTCTCTTGTCTTTATTCTCTGTTGTTACTTCAACAAGTCAGTAAGACAGTGCCCAACATCTCTGCACCAGTGGCTGCTTTCCCATGGCATTGACCAAATGGTAACAAACTATTTCCATTCATTATTAATCATGTGGTCTTTTACAGTATTTTAGCTGATTTTGCATTGAAATATTTGTAAGTATCTTAAGTGAAGAAGTTGAAGCTTTCTAAGCAAGATGATTATTAGTACTTACGTCATAGGTATGTAGGACAGCCCACATATTTTAGCATCACTACGATATTGTTTTACATGCTGATAATTATTTTTAGGTATTTCTCAACTTCTCTGAGGTAAGTTCATAATTAAAAATTATATGCATCGCAGGTATGCGACTTGATGATTTTATGTATAGACACTGTAAACTATTACATATTGGTTACCTCACATGGTTACCTTTTCTATTTGTGTGTAGTGAGAATATTTTGGTCTAAACTCAGAAAATTCAGATATGCAATGTAATATTGCTAACTATAAACATGTTATTGGATATGAGATATTCAGAAATTACTTAACTTGCATAACTGAAGCTTTTCACCCCTTGACCAGTATCTTCCCATATTCTCCAGCATCATTCTCTGCAGCTTCATTCTAATATAAATTGACCACTTGTTCATTCCACAGATTAATACCCATCTGTGTGTGTGCATCATTCATTGTAACTTCAATTGCATCGCAAACACTAGACCTTTACTCCTCCTTCAAATACACACATTTGTTGTTCTTGGAGTCAGGTTCCTTCTTTTTATATTGTATATTCATCAACAAATTTTACTGCTTAACTTTTTATTAGGGTTAAACATAAATAACACAACAAAATTGTCTTAGTATTTTCAAGCTGCCATAAGAAAATACCTTAAAATTGTTAGATTATAAATAACAGAAATTTATTTCTCACCAATGGTTAGTTTTGGAGACTCTCCAGTTGGAAGTCCCAAATCCAAGGGTTGACAGATTTGGTGTCTGGTGAAGGTCCATTCACTGTGTCCTTGATTGATATCACCTTCTTGCTATCATGGCAGAAAGAGGCTGGGCAGCTCTTTGGGTCATCGTCTTTTATGGGTTATCCCATTCAAGAAGACTCTGCCTTCAGGAACCTCAGCACCTTCTAATACCATTACACTTGTGATTAGGTATCAATACATGAACTTGGGAAGAAGATAGGCAGAAACATTCAGACCATAACATTTTTCCCTTACCCTCCAAAACTTTTTTCCTTCTCCCATTGAAAATTTGTTCCTTCCGTGACAGTAATTCCAAAAACTTAACCTGTCTGAGCATCAGCTTTAAGTACAAAGTCTCATCTAAGTATGAACTAAATCAGGTATGGATGAAACTCAAGGTAGAATACATCCTGAGTCAAACCACTCTCCTCCACCAGTGAACTTATGTCATCAAATAAGTGATATGCTTCCAAGGGCAATGGTGGGTCAGGCATAGGAGAGACATCCCCATTCCAAAAGGGAGAAGTGGGAAAGAAAAAAGGGGTAGCTACTGATAGAGATGTTGGAAACTTTTCCCATGTCTCTCAGACCTTGACTGAGTGAATGCTCTTGAAAGACTGAATTACTCATATGATGTGCCCTTGAATTAAAGATGTTACTAGTTCATGAAAACCTCAGTGGAATTCTTCTCTATCACCCATGTACACTCTGGATTAGAAGCTCAAGAGGGAAAAGAGGATCTGTTATAGAAAATAGAGTTTATAGGTTGTATGAATTTTTAATTGTGTGACATATGCTACACATTAACATTAATTTTATACTTTGATATTCTACCTATGCCAAAATTATATTTTTTTCTAATTAATAACATTCAATACTCTGAAGAAGACTTTATCATCTTCTGATCCATGTGACATGCCTTTTACAACTCAATTCACAATTGAGCTGGGCACAATTCTGAATGAATAGTGTCCTTTCAAAAGATATTGAAGTTCTAATCCGGGACCTTTCAATTTCCCTATTTGGAAATATGGTGTTCTGCCCATCAGCAAGTTCAGATAAGATCGTCAGTGTGGGGCTGGTCCTATACAGCAGTGTAATCATGAAAAGGCAACATTTGGATGCAGGGATGGTGCTCTGAGAGCCCTGCTGCCCCAGAAGTCTGACAACTAGCAGAAGCACATCAGAGGCTCGGAATGGATACTTCCTTTGCACCTTCTGAGGGAACTTGGCCCAGAATTCCTTGATCTCAGACTTCTAGCCTCCAGAAGCATGAAGCAATAAATTTGTGTTTTTTAAGTAGTAGCACTTCACCTTGAATTCTGCATTATTTAATATTGATATTCTTTGTTTATAATGATATCTTCTGTTTTATTTTTAGGATAAATGTAGCTGACAATATCAAAGGCATGTGCTTGGAGCCAGTTACAAGGTGGTGAGTGTGGAGGTCCCTGTGCCTCCCTTTCCTGGCCACTGGGCAAGTCTCCGTCTGTGATCTCTTAGGCCCTGGGAGGAGCTGTTCTGGCTTCTTGTGGCATGAGATCTTCAATCTCTGCCTGCTTCTCCATTTTGACTTCTATCTTTTCTCCTTCTTCACTTGCTCTCCTAAAGAAAATTATTATTGCACTTATAGTTCACCTGAATAAACCAATATAATCCATGAGCACAAATTCTAGGCATCCTGCAATTCATTTATTTTCCTAACATGAAGTTATATATATACATATATATATAGTCCAGTAAAATTGTGTGCTATTTTACAGGACTGTAAAGAGAAGACAAGAGAAGAGAAGAGAAGAGAAGAGAAGAGAAGAGAAGAGAAGAGAAGAGAAGACGAGACGAGAAGAGAAGAGAAAAGAGAAGAGAAGAGAAGAATGAAACTGGGTTGAAAAGGAGGAATATGAATCAGACTAGAGTTGGCTAGAACTAGGTATTTCACCCAAAACATTTACAATGTGTTGTTTTGAGCTATGATATGTTGCATATTGTGCTGTGAGAAATCTTTTCAGGTAGCCGTTCAAACCTGGCCTTTCCATCTCCCACACCAGGACTCCGGCAACCTGTCATTTGTCTGGCACTTTTTCCTGTCAGGGAATAGAATCAGGCAGCAGCGTGAGACTCCACTGGGACTCTCAGAAAGAGACAGTGATGAGAGTGTCAGAAACGTCTCTCTTCTTTAAAATAAGGTGATTAAGGGTTTTCCAACCTGAAAACATTAACGTGGTCATAAGGAACAATAGTTCATGGGATGCTCTCAAAATTTGTTTGTTAAGAAGTAATACAGAGGTACATTTCAGAGTTTGAAAACATGCCTTTTTCCAAGAAACACAGATAAAGAAATGTAAGAAATGGCTGTGGAGACCAGGAATTCATCAGTATTGCCTTGACCTTCCTTGTGTCTTAAAATAATAAATGTACATGCAGTTAGCTATATGTATAAGTAAATGTGCTTTTCTAAAAAAGTTACATCCTCTTCATCTGTGTCTTGATTTATGTCCCCTAAAATTTTCCCTTTATTCCTCAATATTGCTCTTGAAAACACACATTTTTGTTCACTGAAATGTTTGCTGGTTTCTTCTGTTATGTAAGTTGACTTAAACTAGAGGAGTGAAAGAAGCTTTCAAAATTCTCTCACCAGGCTCACACCTATAATCTCAGTGATTCAGAAGGCCGAGGCAGGAGAATCTTAAGTTTGAGGCCAGCCTCAGCAACCTAGCAAGACCCTGTCTCAAAATAAAAAAATAAAAAAATAAAAATTAAATAAAAAGAGCTGTGAGTTCAATCCTCACAGTCCCCTCATAAAAAAAAAAAAAAACTCTCCTAAAATAATTTTGAAATCTGAATCTTGAAAATGAAGATCCATTACTCTGCTGTTAAAAGTAAGGAACAGAAAACATTCTCTACCACTTCCCAAGACAGTTGCATAAAATGGCAATCAAAACACAAAGAAAAACCTGTCTACATGATGAATAATTATATAAATTGAAAGAGTAACAGAATAAGTTATTGATAAGTGCTATTTACAGAGGTATGTCATTTAGGTGGTTATGTGGAATTGTCACAGGTCAGGTAAAGGCACGCCCAAAGCAATCGTTTTCCATAAGTGATGTTTCATTGTCAACCAGAACTGACGTCTGACGTTGAGACTTCACGTCAGGCAGTCTTTCATGGAGGACTGCAATGACAAGGCAGCTTCCTGCAACCTGAATCCCCTTAGGAAGATCAGGTGTCAAGATGATGTGCATACAACCAGGAAGTCAGATTCTTCTCATGTCCAACTTTATCAGTACTAGAAAATGTTATGCTAAAACTTTAGGGCTAAACAATAACAGGAGCAAGAGTATCATAGCATAATGCAATCTGATAGATACTTTAAAAAAAACTGCATAACAAATGTTTAGGTTATTCTTTCTGGGGGATGGGGAGTTAGCAGGGATTAACTTGGGGGTATTTAACCACTGAAGCAGCCCTTTTTATTTTTTTGTGTTAAAGAAGGGTCTCACTAAGTTGCTGAGGCTGGTATTAAACTTGTGGTCCTCCTTCCTCAGCCTCCTGAGCTGCTGACATTGCAGGTGTCCAATAGCCACTTTTAGAGACTGATTCCAAATCATTCCATGTTTAACTATATTATATTGAAAGAGCCCAACAACATGGAAAAAAATTATCAAAATCTACTAGATGACCATTAAAAAACCTAAAGTAAAAGCACAGAAAATTATCTGTGCCAATACACTGAAGGAAAAAGAAATGTCCGATGTGCTCACTGTTCTTACGAAGGTAAATCTCTGTCTTTTGAATGCACCTGAAAAGAAACACTCATTTAAATAAATAGAAACAAGCAGATAAAAACTGTCCTCAATAATAGAATCTAAATAACAAGCACTGACCAAAACCCCAAGGAAAGGAAACAAACAAACACACAGCAAACTTAAATCACTTTTCCCCCTTTAAAGAACACAGCAGGACATTTAAATTTGCTTAGCAAGCCACTTGAGACTTAATTCCTTTTGTCATTTCATTTTTCTCATTTATTCCACCTGCCCTTGGGCTTTTTTCCCTGTGTGTTCTACAAAAATAAAAAGAAACATAAGATTCATTTTTCCATATATAAAGAAATATCTACATGTACACATTATTTAGTTCTAGCTACTATTTTCTAATCTTCTGCCCTTCCCCTGATCGCACCTGTAATGCGTACAAGTGACTGGATCAGTTTTCATTGCTAAAGCTTTTTTCTTTTCAAGCACTTTCACCCTTCGACTGTACAGATAACCACACTCAGTTCATGGTGTGTTCAAACTCCAGCAAGGTTGCCTTCACCACTCAAGATGTGGCTGAATACCCCATCCCCAAAATTCACCAGCATGCCTTCAGAAAGCTTCCTAGCTCATGACTGTGTAGCTGTCATTCAGGAAACTGATCTATAATATCACTGTCAGTTCAGATGACAGCTGATCATTCCCCACGTGTTTGAGAATGTAAAAGTGAACATCTTCCTCTGGCCTCCTCTGCTTTCCTTTCTTTCTTTCTTTTTTTTTTTCTTTTTTGACAGCAGTATTTATCTTAGAACCCATTTTCTTTTACAGATTATTTCCATGATACATAAGGATTATTTACCTTGCCAGTATTCGTAATTAGAGTTAGCTGTTTTTGAAAATGGTCCAAAAGAGCAATTTCTGTGTTTATTTTATATTATCTCACCTTGCTTAAAGTTACTTTAGAATTGTACCCAATGAGAGCTTCCCAAATACAGTGGTGAAAAGCTCACACATATAAGTGGTATTTTGTACACCTCTTTTTTTTGGATTTTTTTTTTACAAATATATAACCAAGAATATATAAAGATATATAACCAAGAATATATAAAGAATAAAAAATATATTTTGTATAACTCTACATTGACTTTCAGACCTACAGGCAAGGATCTCCCCAAACCTCCCTTGGATAAAAGCACCTAAAGAAGTTTAAATAGCTCCAGGAGCACTTTCGACAAGATGGAAAGAGATTTGGAAGCTTCTAAAAGCTAAGAAAAGTCTAAAATTCTTTGTGAAAATTTATTTCTTCTCTCAGAGAGATTAAAACTTGTAGTGAGTTTTATTCCCCTGTTCTGTTTTTACTTCCTTTGAAGGTGAAAGTTGGTGTATTGGATCTATATGAATTAACTCCAAGAACAAAAATTTGCAAAACTCCCCTTTTATAGAAAATATAGCTAATTGTTTATGCACATTGAGCAATTGCCCATTTTGCATTCTCTAGTTGCTGTTTTCTCCAAGGTAACAGGAGAGTAATGTTCTCTTTTTGATTTTTAATCTATAAAATAGGCTATTGGTGAATACCAAAAACAAAAATGGCATTGAATTTTGTGACTTTTGCATTGCAACCAAGGCTTGATTTTTCCTCTGTCTCTCTCTCTCTCTCTCTCTCTCTCTCTCTCTCTCTCTCTCTCTGTCTCCTTCTCTCCCCTTCTCTATTCAGCTGTATAATGACCCTGAAATGCCCATGACCTAATCCTCATAACCTGTGAATGTGTTACTTTACATGACAAAAGGACTTTAAACCCGAAACTAAATTAAGGATTTTGATTATCTTGGATTATGTGGATTATCTGGATGGGCCATTGTGATCACAAGGGTCTTTACCTAAGAGAGGAAGGAAGGTCAATCAAAGAAGTCAATGTGATAATGAAAGCAGAGTCAGAGAGTTCTGAAGAAGCTGTGCAGCTGGCTTGGAAGATGGAAGAGGGCCTTTCAGGAAACCTCTAGAAGCTGAAAATTGTGAAGAGATGGATTTTCTCCAACAGCCTCATTGAGGACTGCATCCCTGAAGACTCCTGTTACATTTGTAACCTGAAGAAATGGAAGTTAATAATTTGTTCTTTGTTTTAAGCCACTAATTTTGTAGTAATTTTTTGTGGCAGCAGTGGAATACTGAACAGAAACATACCAATCTATGTATAATGCTTATTTGTGTGCAAGTATGCATCTGTGTATATGTGTACCTATGTGTGTATGTACAATGGTGATGTCTTCACTGAGGAGTGATGCAAAGAAAATGAAAGAGGTGTGACCCTTCAGAGGATTTGCAGCCCACTATTTGTGCAAAAACAGCTCTTACTCCAAAATGGGAGCAAGCATGAGTGAGCATGACCTGAGAAAGTGGATTCAAGTTACACTGAATAACCTGCTCTGGCATGGAATAGGCCATATGGGCCTTTACAGAAACAGAACAAAAGAAAGTTATACCTCAGTGCATTTACCAAAAACACTGGTGGGGGCTTCAGGAAGGATGTGTTACGGAAGAACAGGAAAATCTTTTTTGTAGTTTTCACATGTTGTCTTTAATAGCATCCTTAGCTTTCGGGTTGGTGGAAACTGGAATTCTGCCATGCTTAGTGATACTTTCCAAGATTTTTACCTAGTGATGGCAAGAGTATCACAAAAGTGTCAGGACAGATACAGAGATCAGAAGTAAATGTCTGTTAAAGCCATTAAGATAGTGCAAGATAATCTGGGCTTTCCATCTGCAGATTCCCTCTCTGCACAATGATGAAGTTCCAAGATGGAGCAGTCTGCAGGATCTTCAGCATAGGTGAGGCCTCTTCAGAGCACTTCTGTTCACACAGTCTTCCTGTCATTGGGAATTTAAATTAAATTGGTGGTCCAAAAAAATCTCACTTGTTACCTTTGTTTTAAGATGGCTAAGACAGGGAGCAACATAATGCACCAAATAGAATTATTAAAAAAGGGTTTCTTGACAAGTATGGAGTCCAGAAAAAATGGCATAAACATAAAGCAATTACCCTTGAACAAGTATCAAAAGCATAACAAGAGTCAAGAGAAATAAGCCCATCTACCTTTAAAAATCATTTTGATACTGTCATTGTCATATAACCATATTTATAATAGCAATGTATTAAAAAAACATTGTTTTGATGTTTCATTCCCCATGTGTATTTCTTCTTTCCCCAAACTGTAAATTTTCCATTTTTTACTTTTGCCATTATTTCATTTTCCACTCCATTTTCTCCAGGATATTTTGGTACATTTTAAGATTTTGTTTTTTCAGTGGGGTGGATACTCAGGGATTGAACTCAGGGGCACTCGACCAGAGAGCCACATCCCCAGCCCTATTTTATATTTTATTTAGAAACAGGGTCTCACTGAGTTGCTTTGTGCCTAGAGAAGTTGCTGAGGTTGGCTTTGAACTCTTGATCCTCCTGTCTCAGGCTCCTAAACCACTGGGACTACAGGCATGTGCCACCACACCTGGTTATTTTAAGATTTTTTAAAGGATAATTTCTGAACTCAAGTGCCAGTGATGACTTTCAGATATTATCCAACATGAATGACCCTTTTGGCTCAGGTGTATTTACTGCAGGTCCTTTTCCTCTCCTAGACTTTAAAAATATTGCACTGTAGCATTCTGCTATTTGGGCTTGAAAAAGGAAAGCTTGATCTTTTCCATGACCCTTTGTTTTCTTCTAATTTATAATTTACTAACCTATTTTGTTTCCCTTCACTTAATTTACCCTCCCCAGGAGGAAAGAATGTGGTTTCCTTTGTTCACCAGCATATTTGTAGCATCTCAGAAATTTCTTGAATGAATAGGTACCTGAATGAATGATTGTTGAGAATTTATTATATTTTTGTTTGCATGAACAATCTTGATCTGAGTATTTAATTTTCTTCAGTTCACAAAATTCATTTTATTATTTCCCTCTTTTAATACATATTCACACTTCCAAATGGAATTTTCATCTGAAAATGATATTTTTAAACTTAGTAAATATTCTCTGCCCCTCTCTACAATAGAGTCTGGAGTACACAAAGATATTTTTGTACACTTATTCCAATATTTCATTTCAATCAAAAGGAACAAAGAACATTTGCATTTGCTGGGTTCTACTTTGTTAATTCATAGATATCTATTAACTTGAAGATGATCAGGGAATGAGTCAAAGTGACACCAGTCAGTGCCTGATTTTTAACTGCTTTGTTATGGATTTGTCATGGCATCTGCCAATTAGGTGACACACTGATAGCTCTCTGCCTGTCTTGGTTGTCCTAGTTCAAAGTGAGCTATAACTGCTGCCGTTCATTCTTGGAAGCTGCTCAAGTGAACTAAAAGCTTGGAGTGTATTCCCCAAGGGCTTTAGCACTCTGTATCATTTGGGTTTTGTTGAGGTTCTTACAGCTCATGCTGGAATCCATATGTGAACTAAAACTACTTTATGATCTGCTTAATTGTTTTCCCATGAAGCTCTTGTGCTTACATTTGGGGCTATCTGTTGTTTGAAACATGGATTTTTGCACTGAGAAATCATATGAAATTTTTTGAATGATGAAAATCTCAAAGCTTGTGGCATGGGGTTTCTCAGTGCTTCCTTGTTAGCATGGAAATATTTCTTATTTGTTTTTTAAGACCTGATTATAATTACAATAGACATCCTGTAGCTGCATGTACTCATGTCAGAGGTAATGAGAAGCAAATGGGAATTTCATTTCATCTAGTTTTCAAGTGTATGAAATTGTCTAGTTTTGCTTAAAAGCTTTAAAGACGCAATCCCTGAAATAGTGTGCAAAACCATGTCTGAGTAGAACAGTGTTTTTATGAAGTTAATTCAAAACAGAACTTGTAAGTTGTTTTGATTGACTTTCCAAATAGTATGGACTTCTACTCCTTTTAATGATCTGGTCACTCTTGACCATGTTCTCCATTTTATAAAGTCTTCTTGCTTTATCCCCTAATTCTTAAGATTGACATCATGATGATAAAACATACTTGCTTTTTGTCTTTTCTACATGCACAAGACCTTTCCATTTACATACATTTTCTGAAGTTTGTGAAGTATGATTTTCTAAATTTTCATTATAGTTAATATTCCCTTCTATTCATATTAGAGATACAATTATAACATTATTTTGGTCAGAAATAACATTAAATGTTGCTGGGCCCAGTGGCGCATGCCTGTAATCCCAGTGGCTCAGGAAGCTAAGGCAGGAGGATTATAACTTCAAAGCCAGTCTGGGCATCAGGGAGTGCAGAGCAACTCAGTGAGACCCTGTCTCTAAATAAACCTGGGCTGGGTTTCAGTGGTTAAGTGCCTCTGAGATCAATCCCCAGTACTCCAAAAAAGAAAAAAAAAAATGGAATAACATTAAATGTTGAATCAAAATAGCTGGGCATAAGTCCAAATACTACCTATGACTTTTTACAAGTAGTTTCATCTCTGAACTTCAGCCATCTTCTGGGTAAGATCTACAGATTTAACTAGAAGACACCAAGTCTTCATTCAAAGATTTACAAAAGGAAAGATTCACATGGTTGGATAAATAAAAAAGACCTATGCAAACTTCATGTGAATTTCATAATATAATGGTAAGGGGGAAGAGGCACGGAATGAACTAAGATTTGTAAAAAGTACCAACAAAAGCAGGTAGTTATTTCATGTGTGTTTATTCTTTTTCATTTAATGATCAGGCAAGAATGTGATCCTTTTAATGCTGTTTTTGCTAAGATATGACTGAAAAGACAGATTTTGGCAGTCTTTCATCCTCATGAAGAAAAATGATCTTAAAAGAAATTGACTTAGAAAGCACGCTGCTACTCACACCTGGGCTCACGTTTCCATACACAAATCTCCAAAGCTGAAACAAGAGTGAATGCATACCATAATGACCTGGATGGCTCCATGCCCTGAGAAACCTTCAATCTTACAGCTGAGATACAAACAAAACAAAACAAGACTAAACAAAAAAGTCCCACCTGCTAACTTGTTGACCAGAGGCCAAACTCTACAATCAATCCATTTTCCAAGACTTTTCTTCCCTAGGTTTCCAGCTGGTTGGTTCAATGGGAAGGCAGCCATGTGATTGGATTCATTCTTACCTTGATTCATAAAATCATGTGTTGTGAATAGGCTGCTGTTCTAGAACTCTCTCTCAAATTAGTAAACTCTTACTTGGTATGAATAAAAGCCACAAAATTAAAAATTATATAAAATTGCCTTAAAAGAAAAAGTTTAAACCAATTGCATCATTTCTAGGAATTTCAATTCTTTCTTTGTTGCTAATACATATGAAAGGAGCAAATTCTTAAAAATATAAAAATTATACTTAAGGTGCCATAATTTTCTTTCTTGAAGTTTCTTACCTAAGTGGTAAATTACTACTGTATCACTACCATATACTGAAATTTTAAGCAAAGGGTTTTACAAAGCACAAAACCTGGATTCCCAGTAAGTTACCTGTTGTACCTTTAATACTTATTTATTAGATTCTGTCCTCAGTTACATGTTTAAATAAATATCAGAATTACCCAGTTTGATTTTTTTTCTTTCTTCTAAAAATATTCTAAATCATTAATAATAAAACAGACTTATTCTTATACCATTGATGAGAATCAATCTGGGCTGAGTTCTGTTTCCCCAGATGAAGATTGAATACCTGAGAAACTCCAAGGGAAGCATAGAAAGCAATTTTATCTGAAGGATAGCACAGAGATAGACTTCTTCCCAGAAGGGGGTCCTGGAGTTGGGTGTCTAAGCGTATGGGATCTTGCCCCTTTTGCACATTTTAGATTTCCTTTGCCCTCCTTCTCCCTTTACTTGCCCAGTGACTTGTGACCAAAAGGTGCCAATAGGAGGGAAAGATGACTTCCAGGGGTGTCTCTCTGTGTCTGCCCAAAAGGCCAGGAAAGAAGCCCCCCAAGAGGTACTTATTAACAACTCCTACAACTCCCTGAAGGTAGGAGCAGTTCCCTGGAGGCAGGTAGCCTTGGCAACAGGATGGAGGAGGAGGGGGAAGTGCTTTGGAGACATTAGCATGCTGTTTTCTTTCCTCTTCAATGAGTCCCCACCTTTCTGATGGGATCCAATCACTTATTACCCACATTGACTGTCTTTTTGTCCTCTGGCCTCAATTCCTTTTCAGTCATATTGATATTATTACCACCAGGACTTTTAGTCCACTGTGGGGACTTAGAAAAATGTTCAACTTTTTTTGAGGGTGTTGGATATTAATCAGTTTTCCATCTCTTTGACAAAATGACTGAGATAAAAATTTTAAAGAGAAAAGTTTTATTCTGGCTTAGTGTCTCAGAGGTTTTGTTCCATGGTCAGCTACTTCCGTTGTTCCAGGCCTGGGTCACAGCAGAACATCACAGTGGGAAATACACGGTGAAAGGAGCTGTTTCCCTCCTGGTGGTCAGGCCACAGAAAGAGATAGGAGGGACTGGGTTCCCAATATTCCCTTCACGATCCTGCCCCCAATACCCTGGCTGACTTCCCCTGGGTCCCACCTCCTAGAACTTCCATCATAGTAGCACCACAGTCTGACAACTAAGCCCTCAGTACTTGGCCTTTGGGGCTTTTTAAGATCCAAATCATAACAGGGAGAGGCCTTTGGTGGAAATGGATATCACTACTATATTTTTGTGCCTTTATTGATGGGGCCCAGGGAGTACAAATATTCTACTAAATATGCAGGACGTCATTGATGAAGAATGAACTGCTCCCCAATTTCTTTGAATTTCTAATTTCCTTTAATTTTCTTAATCATGGCAGAAGCCCCTTTTGACCCAAATCAATCTAAAATATATAATGTGTTATTTTACATGCTAAATAATTAAAATTGAGGAACATGGTACACTAAGTACCGTCTTCTAAAGGATATAGAAAAAAAGATTTTGTTTTTAAATTTAGAAACTTATGAAATAACTAAGGGAATAGAGAACATGGGCATGAATCATGTATTTTGAAACAGAAAGGGTGAAGTGCAGTCATGTTCTTTTAATGAAGCCTATTCAGAAATGTAATACTGTGTTACATAGCTCTTGGATCTGGGTTGGGTGAATCTTTTGTTCTTAGGTACATTTTCTTTAAAGAGCTGGGAAAGGTTCAGCTATGACCTATAAATTGAAGGGGCTGGAACTGCCAAAGCTAAAGCCTGACAATTGTAAGATTTTATGCTGTAACTTTACATAGCAGAGGCCAGTCTCAGAATTTAAAAGAGAAAGAAAAGAAAAGAAAAGAAAAGAAAAAGAAAGAAAGAAAGAAAGAAAGAAAGAAAGAAAGAAAGAAAGAAAGAAAGAAATGAGGGAGGGAGGGAGGGAGGGACGGAGGAAGGAAGGAGAGAAAGCAGATAATAAATTCCCTTCTATAAATAAAAGGTGGGAAAGTTTAGAAAGACACGCTATGAAAATTTCATCCTTCGGTATTAAGGCCCTAATAGTTTTGTTTGATTTCCTCTGTAATTATGTCACAAACTATAATTTTATTAAGAGCAATATCTATAAATGCTACTATTTCCTGTCTTGACTAAAATCACTTAGGATATTTGATAAATATTTGTCTCAGTAACTGAACTCTGTTTACAAAGCAGTTAATTCAATAAGTTTTTACTTTGAGAGAAACTCTTTAGAAAAACTTGATACAATATGCTTAATCACTTGGCATTCTTCCTTTGGAACTAGAGCATGTTCTTAGTGCTTTAACAAGTGTTGGTTTTTTAGTTGGAATAGCATATCTTTTTATGTGAAATGATATTTTCAATGTAGCACCTGTAGCACGGATATTACATGTGTTTCCTGCCAGGAGCGACTTTCATTCTCTTGGACTCTGCAGTATTAAAGATATTTTGGACATAAAGTTCCATGTTCAATTTTAAAAATATGAGTTAAACGAAACAAAAAGAGACAACGTGTTTGATAGGCAGAAGAGTTCCTCAAAAATGTCCTTTCCTCAATCCCTGGAACCTGTGAATATGTTATATTACAGGACAAAAGGGATTTTGAAGGGGAAATTTTGGTTACAGACCTGAAAACACGGAGATTATCCTGGATCATCAGGGTGAGTGAAATCTAATCATATGAGCTTTAAAATCAGAGAAAGTTTTCCAGCCAGAGATACAAGAAATGGAACAGAAAAAGCCAGAGATTCTCAGCATGAGAAAAATTTAATCTAATCTGTCGGGTTTTTTTTAGCCTGGTAGGTATGGGAAAATGTGTTCACAGACTGGAACAAAGCATTCAGTGGTCATGAGTGGTCCCAATGACAATCAAGAGAACAACCAGGGTTCCAGAAGGAACCCAGGGGAGCAGACTCCATGAGTTTAGCCTTATGAGAAGTCTAAGCATGCAATTCAGTTGATTCATCTGGAAAGGTTAGGTATGCCAGGGCATCTGACCAAAAGAAGCTTTCAGGTAAAAAAACATATCACTTTAATTTGCTAAACATGTGGTAAGGTGTCATGGAGCACTAGGAGACAAATTCACCTTGTAAAGCAATATTCCAGACAATGCTTTCTTTCTTCTTAGATCAAAGTATAATTGTTGGGTAATAGTAATGAGCAGTAAAATGTGAACCAATAATATGGTAGGGTCACAGGGTTTATTTGAAATTTCCTTTAATGAGCAGGAAAGTAACTTGTAGAAAAGCAATGGCTTTACTAACCCTGAGAATAAACACATGGAAACGAAGGCAGTTAGTTAAGAAAAATATCAAGAAATAAAGACAAGGAAGAAAGATCAATGGGGCTAATTTCTGACTGGGTCTACTGAGGTCATTGTAAAGTTAGGATTTATGGCCATAGGGGAATTTCATTAATAGCCCAGGTGAAGTAAGATGAAGTCTGTCTGGTCATTGAGCCACATTAATGTAGGATTGACTTGTACATGTTGCCCTCTGGACAGAATAGTCACCGTGACAGTTCTGGAAAGGACTAAGGTAAAAACCTCCACTGTCCAACGTGAAGGAGGAGTTGAACACCTGAGTGGCGAAGAGACCCCAGCCTTTAGGATAGCCTTAAAGTAGCAGTGAATTTGGAAGCAGCTTTGTTTCCTTTGTTCATCTCTTCTCAAAGACCACTCACTCTCTCTTGAGAGTGTTTTTCTGCTTGAGCCTTACTTTACTTTCACTTATAATAAATTTCTCTTCCTTGATTTTTTCATTTCTGACTTTAAATTTTCTTCAATCAGAACACAAGGTTTGTAGCTTCAGCTCCCTCCCAACTCTCCTGTAACATAATCTACTCAAAAGGAGATTTTAATATCATTTATATACTCAAGAGGGTGTTACTAAAAACTTAAAAGAAATAATCACAACTTGCCTTCATTCTCCATGAGGAGATTAGGAGATTACCATGAGTGTTGGTTAATGTGAATGGTTTACTTGATTGGATTAAGACATGGGTAAGATTAAAAGACTTGTGGGTGTGGATGGTGGTGTTTCAAGGAATAATTGACAGTTGGGATAGTAAACTGCATGGGGGACCACACTAAATATGGAGAGCATAATCTAATAGGTTGGGGGTCTGGATGGAACAAGAAGGTGGAGAGAATGAGCAAGTGAAGCAGTCACCAGCTTTGTTCTTCTTCATTTTCCTTTTTGTTACCAGGGATTGAGCCCAGGCACACTTAACCACTAAGTCACATCCCAAGTCCTTATTATTTTTTTTTTTAATTTTGAGACAGGCTCTCACTGAGCTGCTTAGGGTCTCTCTCAGGTTTGAGACTGGCTTTAGCTTCTCAATCAAAAAGAAGGGAGCTGGTATTTGCACAGCCTATGGACATCAGGACTCCTTCACACTTCAGAAGTAGAATCTGACCAGTAACTCTCCCAGGAGCTTCCAGGCCTTCTGTCCTTGGCTGGGGTTTAATCATTGGTGTCTCTTCTTCCAAAGTTTCAGCTTCCTTGACTGAGCAGCGGCTGGTTCTTCCAGTTCCCAGTCTGCAGATGACCATTGTGGGACTATCCAGCTTCTGATCCTGTAAGCCAATCTAATAAATCCTCTTTTTCTTTCTATCTATCTATCTATCTATGTATCTATGTATCTATGTATCTATGTATCTATCTATCTATCTATCTATCTATCATCAATCTATATCTATCTATCTATCTCCATCATGTCCATTTTCTTCCTCTAGAAACCTGACTATTGCACCATGTGACTAGAAAACATAACTAGTGTTCTTTAGTAGATTATTTTTAAGATTTAAACAGGGTGTTTCTGGTTAAAAAAAAGTTCCCTTATAAGACAGCTGTGAATTTTATATGGAATTAATAACTATGAGGACTTAGCACAATATCTGGTCCATGATAAGTAGCATGGAAGTGATATTTCTGACTAAAGTTATGAAGCAGATATTTAATGTTGAACGAATGATCTTTATAAAGTAAGTGTTTTGGAAAAAAAGTTTAATTGAACTAGGACTTGAAACGAGTACTGAAAAAGGAATGAGAATTCTGCTAGGTAAGGAGAAGGAGAAAAGGGTGATCTAGGTTTTGCAAATGCCTGAGGTAATGTGTGAAGAAATAAGTTCCACCATTAGGGGTAACAGCATGCCCACCTGAATAAGGAGATTCCAGTCAGAGCTAGGAATTGGCAGTCTCTTAAACATTGAAACTGCGATGATCTTTGCTTTAGGTTATGGTGTACTTTCTGTGCAAGTCTTGGCAGAGGAAGATGATATATCCATCATTGTTATTCCATGTCTTCAAGGTTTGATATGCAGTCCTCAGATCTCAGATGTAGTTCAGACTTCCTGGTTGCCTTAGTTCCCTGGAGATTCACCACACACATGTTGTTTAGTAAGTTTGAAGTCATCCTGTGATTTTCAAATGATCTCCCTTCCTACACCTACCCCATTCCCAACCAACTCATCTTCTTCACAGATTTTCTTTTGCAAGAGACAGAATCCCAACTAAAGACCCCCACTACCACCATCACAATATTATTGGTTTATCTAAATAGAAAAGTTCAGAGGTTCAGGCACAGCCATGTCTACAGCTTCAAACACTATTTTTTACTAGCTTTTCAAACTAGATTGTTCACATATCAGTTCTACTCTTCTCTGCTCTGGAAAAATTCTGCCAGGTTTCTATTTAACGTCAGAAGGCTAATCTCCATCATCAGAAAATTTATATAATATTTAAGCTTGTGACCTCAAGAACGGAATCTCTTGATTCAATCCCAATTAACACATATAAAAATATTTTGATCCTACAGTCACGTTTTATTGGAGTTCCCATTCCCACCATCCCATTCCAAAGCTCTGTGTCTTGTGCTTGGTCATCCTCAGTTATTTTTAAACAGGGCTTTGGATTTGTAATCCTGTACCTGTTGGTACTACTTTATGATTCTCACGGCTAGACGTCCTTAGAAAGGCCCTTATATCTAGAACACAGAACTCTAAAAGGATGTGTAAAATTCAGTGATTTACTCAGCCTTTTCACTGCTGTGAATAAATGACTCCACCAGAACAACTGTAAAGCAGGAAAGGTTTATTTGGGGCTCATGGTTTCAGAGGTCTCAATCCACACACAGCAGGCTCCATTCCTTGACATCATGGTGGAAGAGTATGGAGAGAGAAGCAGCTCACATCATGATCAGGGAGCAGAAAGAGAGAGTCCACTCCACAGATACAAATATATACCCAAAGCCATGCCCCAGTTGTGACCACTTCCAGCCACACCCTACTGCTCTAGTTACCACTCCATTAATCATTATCAGAGGATTAATTCACTGATTGGATTAAGACTCTTAAAACCCAATCGTTCTCCTCTGAACCTTCTTGCATTGTCTCAATCATGATCTTCTTTGGGACTCCTCACATCCAAACCGTAACCTATATTTTAGGAGGCAATTGCCACAGTTCAGAATATATAATAATGAAAGTGAAGAGAAAATATTTCTTTCCAACTTATTGCATGTTAAAATACAAAAAGAAGTAATTTAAGAAACAGATTTAAGTACTTCCCTTCTTTTTGATCCAAGAGTTATGATAGTGGATGCCTTTGACCTCTATTCCTTCAGGAAGAGAAAAAGAATTCTGTAAAGAAGCCCATGATTATATAAGAAAAATATACATACCTGGAAAGGGTAGTGAATTCTGTTACAAAGAGTTTGTTTGCCTCAAAATTTTCTTACTTACATAGGAATATAATTAGAATTACAGTTTCCACATCTGTTTACCTAGGGCTAAAATTATGAGAGCAAAAACTTAGTTATTTTAAACTTGGATATGTTCAGTTCCTCAATTATTTGCAATTCGGGGAGGTTTAAATTTGAAGTTGAAAAGTTAAATATTAAAAAAGAAAACTTTCAATATAATGAGGGAGGAGTATACTCTAAAGCCACATCATAGACACTTTCATCTCTTCAACTACACTTACAGGTTTTTTATTTTTTATTTTTATTTTTTGATTCCCTCCAAAATGCCTGCATGTTATAGGTATTAAACTGCATCAGATGAATAGGACCAAAGGATTAAGCTTTCCATCAGTTTAATTCTGATAATAATACCTGACATTTGGTATATCCTAAAAATGTTATATTTGCATCCTCCTCCCATGTAAATATCCCAAGTGCAATTAATGCCACTCATTGGTATATTGGTGCCGTTTTATATGAATGTAGTCTCAGAAACTCATTGCTCAGTTTGCCCTTTAATGTCAGGTAAATCACAGCATTACTGAGAAAATAGCTTAGATCAAAGAAAGCCAAAACATTCAAGTCAATTAATTCATGAACTTCAATAGCCAGTGGATGGTGAGTCTCTAATTTATTTTAAAATGTGTCAGTTGAAGCAAAAGGACGAAAGTTGAGAAAGTTGTACATATGAAGCATTAGCTGAAAGAAGCTCAGATTTTGATTGAAGCACCAATTTTGGAATACTTTTTAAAACTCCATTCAGAGGTATCAGGAAGATTAATGAAGAGGAAATATAAATTCAGAAAAAAATCTGATAAAGTTGAAGAATAAAACTTCACAGTTGCAATATTTTTAGATTCTCTTTTATGTGTATTAGAGTAGACAAGAAGTTGTATTATTCATCAAAAGTGAAAGGGGTTGAATTAAAATTAATAAGCCATAATGTTCCTTATTGGGTTCATGCTTCAGAAGTTTAATGCAGTAGCAACTGAATGGACATATTCTATAAAAAAAGGAAGTGAGTAATTATTCCAACCCCTATGACAAGGGTCACTTCTGTGCTACAAATGCTCTGCTCACTGTTACATAAAGAAAGCTCAAGACAAAGACTACATCACCTTACCAATTTCCCACATAATGATGTCATTGACTACTCATTTGAAATTTGAGTGCAAACATCATCAGGCTCCATGTAGAAATCTCATGCTTTAAATAAGGAAGTAATATAAGTTGAATGCTGTCATGTAAAATCAACTGTATGTGTGTTAGCTTTCTATCACTATAACAAATACCTGAGATAAAAGGCTTATAAAGAGAAAAGCCTTATTTTGGTTCACAGTTTTGGACGTTTCAGTGTATGATAGATGGGTCCCATTACTTTTGGTTCTGATGAGGCAGAACATCATGGAGGGAGTATACAAAGAGCTAAGCTGCTTACCTCACAGCTAGGAAGAAAAAAATAAAGAAAGAAGGAAAGAAAGAAAGAGAGAAAGAGAGAGAGGGAGGCAGGATCCCTATTGCATTGAAGGGCATCCACCCCTCAACAACCTGAAGAACTCCTGCTAAACTCAACTTTTTCAAAGTTCCACCACTTTGCAAAAAGGGCCATGCTGGAGACCAAGACTTTACCATATGAACCTTAAGGTCTAAACTATAGGGACACTTGAGATCAAAACCACAGCACTATGCAATATCAAATATCTTATTTTTAGTGACAGGTCCTCTCTGTTTCATTTTGTAGTTAAAATATCAAAACTGCTTTTATTTAACACATGGCATGAGATGTGGGGAAAAGGGAAGTGTTAGTTTGACTTAGGATATAAGCTCGTCTTCATAGAACAGTAATTTTTCAGGAGAAGGAGGAAAACCAGGTAACATGGTCAAAAATTCCTAGTAGGGAAATACAGACAACCACAGTGAAGTTAAAGATTGTGCATTTTGTCATTAACAGTGTTCAAAACTCATTAGAGAAGCCCATCAGGGCTTATTAGGAAGGAATAAGTGCGTGATGATCAGGTCCACACACTCTTGAATCAGATGACATAAATTCAGATTGTAGTTTCTCTATTTAATAGCACAGTGTCTACAGGCAAAATAATTTGTTTTCCTGATTCTTAGATTCCTTTCCTAGAATCATGATAAGAGAATTATCTTCTGTGACACTTCTGAGAAGATTTAGTCACATTAAAGTGCCCCGACTCATGATAGGCACACAATCACACAATTTTGGTTTTAATTTCAGTATTATCATCATTATTACTGCCATTATTAGAAAGATTATTACAAGAATTTGGGTTTAACAAGAATTTGCTACATAATGAAGATATTCATGCTAGTATCATCTCACAAAGAGGAAAATTATCCAAGATAGAAGCACACCATGACATCAACATTTAATACAGCTAAGAAAATGGGGAGTTTCCTCAAGGAAACTATCTGTGCCTTCCACATCCTTCACCACTGCTTTACAAATTTGGGGGAACAGTTTGTCCATGACTACGTGGACACTTTGAAAGAGAAGAAGTAACATAGGATATTTAACAAGGCCTTTGTGAAGATGGCACGCGATGGCATTTGATTCCTCTGTGTACTTTTCTATTCAGTGTTTCTGAAGGCCCTGGAGTTCATGACCTAATGGAATTGAATACACACACCTGGCAAAAACAAAGCCATTTGTTATGGTTTGCATCTGGATGTGCCCAAAAGGCTCATGTGTTCCAAAGTGGGGCTTTTCTGGAAAGTGATTAGATCATGAGAACTTTGACCTCATTAGTGGATTAAGCCACTGATGGCTAAAGGTACCCCAGGGAGGTGGGTCCTAAATTCAAGAAGTAGGTCACTGGGTCTTGCAGGGGTTCATATTCCCTCCAGTCCCTTCTTCACTCTCTCGCTCTCTGGTTCCAGTTGCCATGAGCTGAGCAGCTTTCCCAGCCATGCCCTTCCACTGGGTGCTCTACCTCACCATGGTCTAGAGCAATGGAACTGGCCAACCATGCACCAAGTCCTCTGACAGGGAGTTAAAAGACATCTTTCCTCCTGATTCTTGTTCTTGTCAGGTATTTTGGTCACAGGAACATAAAGCCAACTATGACATTTGAAGAGTTAAATCAATTATGGGATCCTTCCAGGTTCAAGTCTTAAAAAAAATTGCAAAATTCTTAAGTGTCTCCTTGGTTTCACAATCCTCAGAGATACCTATAGGGATCCTGGCAAGAAACAATAGAAACATTTCAGGGAAAACTCATATTTAGCATGATTTTCAAGTTTTTTGCAAACTTTTTTTTTGCATAAATGAAAACCGATTTCCAGATCAAAATGGAACAGAGGTTAATCTGTGCCTCTGTGTGTGTGTGTGTGCGTGTGTGTGTGTTTTAAGTGTAATCTTCCCCTTTGATACAGTGTTTAATAGGAAAGACTTCTGTACATATATGGCTAGTTGAGATGAAGGAACTAGTGCCTCTACTTCTCCATGGAGAAGACAGAAATCTCTCTGTGTGTGGAGAAGTTCTGGTTTCAGGTGACCTCTTGGATAACAGATGTTGATAACATAGACTGAATCAAAAGAATATGCAGGAGCTGTTTATGTAGAGTATCATCCTGGATTCCCCAGGAAACATTGGAAGAAACATTGGAAGAAAACAATCCTCAAACCTTTGTTATGTATGTACAAAGATCTTGTGAAGTCTTAGTTAATTCTTTTAATCAGATCTCAGTTCTACCCAGAGGTTAGTGTGACTTGGATGTTTTGTTATATGCCCTTTAAAACAACAACAAAATATGCTAATGACTCTGTAGACCTTCATTTTGGGAAGATTAATGACACTTTGTATTATAGAACCTTGGCATTCTTCCATCTAGAGGCTGCTTTAATACATGTTCATTCGGTGACTTCTTCTGATTAGTGAGTCTCTAATGGCTTTTTTTTGTTTTGTTTTCTTCCCTGTCTTAACCTGTACTGCTGTGATCTTTGATAGTCCAAGTGCCCACAGTTAATGAATTTGTGGAATAGAAAATTGATTAAATGTTCTCCATCTCCTAGACACTGTACTAGAATGGGGCTTTAATAGTAATTAAGGTAGATGTTTTTCCTTCAGGTTAGGACGAAAGACGCTGATGTTGTAATGTAAAATATGTTGAATATAATCAAGAGAGATTCTTCTGATGCTATAGGAGAGCATAGAAGGAAGGATTAATTTAGCCTCGAATCACATGAACCTCATATCTGATTAAATCAAAATAAGAAAACACTTGTAAATTGGAAAAGAGTGGTATTTGGGCAAGGAACATAAGTCAAGAAAAAAATACACAAAAGAAGCCATTGGCAGTCAGTGGAGTTAGAACACATGGAGCTAAAGGAAGATATGGAAAAATGAAGCTCAAGAAAAGGCATGAGGGAAATTATGGAGATGTTTGCAAGACAAAAAACTCCTTATATTTAGGAGAATAAATTTATAGATTGGCCTTTGAAAAGAAGATCTAATAGATGTGAATTAAGCAGCTCCGATGGGGCTTACAAAATGTCCCAGTGTTGAGACCAGTAATTAAGGTTAACATTTACACCTCATTAATTTTGTAGTACATACATAACTATAACAGTGTGATGACTGAGACCTTAGCATTTACCAAACAACAAAACACCACCACACAACACACACACACACACACACACACACACACACGGAGGACTGTATTTACGTGTATATATCTGTGTGTATAGATACCCATTGAGACACCATCAGGACACAAGGAACGTGGTGAGCCAGTTTCTTTCTTGCTTTCCCACTTTTCCTTTGTGTGGATTCCCTGTTGGTTGTACAATCAGGGATTATGGGAGAGATAAGAGAAAAATGGCATAGAAAAACTCTGACTGCATAGGGAAAGCACACAGCAGTTGCAAGTTTTCAGGTGACAGATTTGCTTTCAGATAACTCTCTTGCCATAGACTCTCCAAGGGTGGTTGGCATCCAGTCTCTGCCTCTCAGGAGCTGTGTTTGTTGACTTTCAGGCTGTCCCCAGTGCTACTCCTTTACGAGTTTTCTGAGGCCCCCCTTCTCCATCCTGGTGGAAATGCTGTTGGTCCCACGTCCTCCTAACTCTTCTTCTCTGTCCACCTATTGCTGTGATGATCTGGCAGGCTCACTTCCTCTGCCCCTGGGGGCAGCTGCAAGCCCTCATGGCACCAGCAGGCTGCTACACTCTGAGGTTTGCTGTTCTTGCATTTTATTTGCACTTACTACAACAGATTCATTTGCTGTGAAGTTTCAGCAAAACGCAGTGGAATTTTCTGAACTTAGAATTAAAAGAAAGCGGAGAGGTAATGGTAGCGTTCAATTCCGTCCACCATATACAGGGAAAGGAGTGGGAAGAGACTTAAAGCTTGATAAGATGATCTTCTCAAGATAATCATTCTCTGCTCTAAAAAAGCCAGCAAGAAAATATGTTTTAGTAGGAAAGTTGATGTGGATTATATAGGTCTGGCACTAGGAATAAGACCATATGGAGCATGGTGTCTTTCTTTGCAATTTTGAATTATTTTTACAACATAGCTATACATTCTGCATGCTTTTCTGACAGAAATAGTAGGAGGGGTGTCTCAGTCACAGTCCCACACATATCCCTCTGGTTAGTGTGAGAATGGGTGAGAAGATGGAGAGAGAGAAAAAAGTCGTTGTGAGGTTCTGGCAATAATCCAAGGGAGAGAGGAGGGTGGATTAGGATAAGTCATCATATTGAAAAGTAGAGGAAAGGGGAAGGATTCAGATAAAAAGAAAGATAACTGACAGTACAGGGTGATGTACTTTGTGAAAACAATGACAGAGGAAGAATTTAATCTCTGTGGAGTATCGTTCATTCAGTAAACTGGGTGGGTGAATGAGCAGATGATAATCAGATTCATAAAATTATTTCAAATGTGGAGTCTTCAGGGTTTGGCATTTGAATGGAAATGGAAATTAAGGGGGGCTATGGAAGTGATGATTATGAACTACTCTTTAAGAAATAGACATGAGGAAGGAGGACTGGAAAAGTGGAGGATGTCTTCTCTTAGGTTTGGAGAGAACTGAGAAGAGAGTGGAGCCAATAAAAAGGAACTTAATGATGGTACAGAGGAGCAGACAGAAAAGAGGGGCAGACATCAGCTCAGGGGAAGACCTGAAGGGCTTGATTTTGAACAAGTTTTGGTCTAAGAACCAAAAAGTTGAGGATAACTGTGTTTTTTGATTTATCTGTAGACCAGGAAAAGAACAAGAAAAAGCAAGACTATGAAAGTGCAAGCCTCGACCCCAAGATCTAAGCTCAGCAGGGTCCACATCTGAGTGAGCAGTGGTTGTGGTTACCTGCTCTGTGGTCCTTGTGTGCTAGTTACCTGCTCACTTATTGGGCAGGAACTACGTCAACACAATATTTAGGGACTATGTTAAAATAAAGGCATAAACTTTAACCAGATACAAAGAGCAGCAATCTTAAGCAACCTGCAATCCACTGTAGTATGAGCAAGG
Organism: Glaucomys volans; assembly: GCA_020662805.1. Taxonomy (NCBI): domain Eukaryota; kingdom Metazoa; phylum Chordata; class Mammalia; order Rodentia; family Sciuridae; genus Glaucomys; species Glaucomys volans. The sequence continues at coordinate 240,449 of JAJEJO010001692.1, forward strand.
ACAGGCTCCACTAACTGCTGTTTTCTACCATTTAAGATCACAGCGGGGGCTGGGGATATAGTTCAGTTGGTAGAGTGCTTGCCCGGCATGCTTAAGGCCCTGGGTTCAATATCCCCAGCTCCACCTAAAACAAGATCACAGGGTTTAAATTAAAATACCTGGTTTGTGCTCTATTTCTGATGCTTGTGAAACCTGTTACATTGGGAATTTGCGTACTTCCTCTCTCTATTTCAGAATGTTATCTTAATCTAAAAGTTGATATCTTTTTAAGCATATAACTGAGATTTAGTGAATGATTGTTATTAGAGTATAAAATTATGAGGACGAGAATCATATTTTTTGCAGATTTCTGTCTCTCCTCCCTGAAATACAGCCTACCCACAGTAATTGCTAGAAAGTGGTTTAATAAATGAATATTAATTGTTGATAAATTAATGATCATCTATCCTCAAGTAAGTTCATGAAGCATTGAGCCAAATAACATGAGTATTAGAAGGAATGTACATCACAGAGCTTCTACAATGCCCATGCACAAAGAATCATCTGTGTCTTGTGCTATACGCCTGGATAATAGTGTATGATAAAGGGTAACTTTGGGAATGGCTGGTCAAGTAGTAATAAACAAAATATTTAGTGAAAAATAAAATTCCATTTTTCATTAGGACTAGAAAAAAAATCTAGAAAATAAGGCACTTAAAAATAATCATTAAACTTAGCCAATATGGTGGAGCATTCCTGTAATCCCAGTGTTGTGGAAGCTGAGGCAGGAGGATCACAAGTTCAAAACCAGCCCCAACAACTTAGCAAGAACCTCAGCAACTAAGCAAAACCCTGACTCAAAAAGAAAAAAAAAAAAATGGGACTGGAGATGTAACCCTGTGGTTAAATGCACTTGGATTCAATTTCTGGTACCTCAAAAATAAATAATAACAATGAAAATAATCATTAAACTGAAAGTACAGATATGTATTTATGGAAGCTTTCCCTATAAAATTTGGAAAAACTATGTTTGCTATTAATTATTTTTAATGCTTGAGTATAGAAGTATAATTTTACTGATTACTTATTTAAGAGTTTAAAATAATATTTGACAAAAGAAATAAATGGATGTAAGAATACTGTAGAAAGTTCATATTAATATAATGAAGTACCTTCAATATTCTTTAATCCAAAGAAATCTAAATGTTATTTGCTGATTTATTGAAAAATGCAAAGCAAATGCAAGTTTAATGTTCTGAAGAACTAACTTTTTGGCTTGGGGATACTGAAAAGAATAAAAGTCTGAGAAACGTCCTAAGCGCTAAATACATTTTAAACTAAGAAAGGAGAGGGAGGTTAGGTTGGGGTAGGAGGCAGACAGAGAAAGAAAGAGACGATTTTAATGTTGACAGCCTTTATATCCCCTGAATATAGGAACTATATTAGGCTCTTGGAGCTATTAGAGAAATTGGATGGGGCACAGGCTGTGGAAAATTATATCTTAGCATGTGTATGTGCAGCAGTTTTCCTTTTATAATTCTGCAAAGAAGAGAAATGGTTGGGAGGTAGCAGGGATTATAGTTTAATTTAGAGAGCATTTGTGGGAGGAATTTTTAGGAGACTTAAAACCAGTTATCTTATTTTCTAGACATTAAGTATCCTAGCTTGGTTAGGAAAGCTTTAGAGAATCAGTAATTAGCTTTCCCTTCTAAAACAGAGTTGTATTCCATAACCTGGTAATTTTCTCAAGAATGAATGACTACTGAATGTTGTCAGAGTCATTCTTTTAGGATGACGAATATTTTCCTATATACAAATCAATAATTTTATCAATTGGCAGCATTTTAGGAGTCACTGAATGGCATTTCATCATCCATCTATTTAGCCCATGGAGTAGAGAACAAGCTTATTCATTAAAGATCCAGGAAAGAACCAAAATAAGAAGAAGTCTACTCCTGGACTTCCCCAATAAGCATTCAGAACATCTGGCAGATCCACTGAAGGAGTTACAGTAACTTTTCTCATCTGGTCAAATCTCCCTATCATTGCTACAACAAAACACCAACAAAATTAAGAAAAGAAATTTTTCACCCCAACATCTACAGAAGAGATATGACTAACAAAACAATCTGGAAAATGAGTAGTGGTTGAGTTTCTCAATTTTTTTTTTTTTCTTGGTCGTGCTGGGATTGAACCCAGGGCCTTGTGCTTGCAAGGTAAGCACTCTATCAACTGAGCTTCATCCCCAGCTCTAATTTCTCATTTTTTTAATCATATAAAAATAAATTTGCTGAGCATAGCTATAAATAGTATGTTGTTTTATTTACAAAATTGATAAAACCCAGTCACTATGCAATAAAATAACTACTACTTTTAATGTTAATAATAAACTTTTAAATAAGGATTTTTTCCAGGCACTAATGGCATTATTTGCTTCACTTAAAATATTTCATTAAACACAAGAGTCGTGAGGGGGATGTTTTATTAATGCTCTTTGAACAAATAAGAAAACTAAGACTCAAAGAGGCGAGGTAATAAATAGTACAAGTCACACATTCCTAAGAAGTACAACTGGGGAAAGTCAAAATGACCCTGAAGCTTCTGTTTTAAATTTAGTACTGTTAAAAGCAATTTAATTACACTTTTGCAAAAATGGAACAATGCATGCAACTCATATATTTAGGCAGTTATTCTATTTTAGTTTTTAGATTGATTATATATGTATATATATATGTATATATATGTATTCTTAAATGAAATGACTATGTTAATCTAAATATCTGTGCAACTCAAGTTCTAGTAATTACTTCTCAGTTTTGAATCCTGAAGCTAATCCTCTGCAGCATTTCCAATTTTTTTCCTCCAAGATATTTTCTTTGTTCTTTTAGCTCTAGTCTCTGGTATCCTTGCAAAGTTCCACCTATGGTTACCATGTCTTTCATCCCCAGAAATTGCTCCACAGGTTTAATCAATGTGTGGGAAGCTAAAGCAGGAGAAACTTAGGAGCTGACAGGAAAAACAAAGAAAGATACTTTTAAGCACATGTGTCCTCTTTCTGCTCAATTCTCATCCACCATCAGCTTTCTCAAATCCTATTCATGACTCTCAAAACAATACTAGAAATTGCAATTCACTAACTTAAAAAAAAGACACTTGCATAAAGGTAGATTTTTTTCTGGACCATTAAACTCCTCCATGACGGAATGGTACTTTCTATAACTGTGTTACTGGTTGGTTATAAATGATCAAATATGTTTCTAAAGAAATCTGAGAGCAAAAGAAGGCAAAGTCGCCTTCAAATTTAGTGCAGCTGGGAGAGAAAGTTTTAGTTTTAAAAAATGTTTTGTCCGTGTTTCTCAGCATGCAGACCTTACAAATTTGGAATTATTATGCTCTTAACTAAAAATGGAATACATTTTTAATGATCAAAAACATGTACATCTCATTATCATTAGTATTTGTTCTAATTTCTAATTTGTATTAGGTTCAAAGTTAAAGCAAAGATCCAATTGAGCACTATGTTCTTGGCAACCAAGGACAAACTCACTTCCAAGTGCACTTACATATTTTCTTGCAAAAGCAAAACAAAATAAAACAAGTAAGCATATTTCCCTGTATATCTGCAAACAGAGGAGAGATGTTCATTTTTGCAGTCTTCATCATGGACTACCCTACCCTATGTCCTATGAGAAGAATGGCCCAGTTACCTTCTCTGTATGCAGACAGGACGTTATACTTTTATTTTTTTAATCAATCTACTTAATTTTGTGATTGAAAAATGCAGTTAGTGTGTTAAACCTCTGAAACTTTTCACACATGAAGAAGTTGTGGCTGGACAGATTGAGGAGAGTATCTGATATGGTATTAATAATGTGAAATAGAACTGGAAAAATCATAGCACATCATAGCATCATAAAATGATTTATGAAAGCAATGTTTTAATTTCTCAACAAATAATGCTCTCAGTAATGATATTATGTTTGCTTTCATGCATATTCTGAAACGTAAACTGGCTAGGGCAGAAAGTAAAAAGAAATAATTTTATTCAACACTTTCTCTGTTAACTCACTATGGTTATTATTTTGCATTTGTGGCAGATTTATCTTTGTCTGGTCTTTGGAAATCTGAAATTCAATGGTGAGAGAGTTGAGTTAAACTTTCCACTTTCCAAAGAAATAGAAAATTATCAAACCAGAGATGCAACTATTCCAAAATCCACATTGTTCCCAGCCTGTTAGTTCCTTGGTTACTGTCACTTTGCCTTTTAATCACTTACTATCAATGAGGAAGGGGGGCTGAGTAATGTACATTCAACCCCTGGCCCTAGTGATGTAAGGTGGGTATGTTTCTATTTTTTATTGATAAGGAAATTAAGACAACATATTTAAGTAACATATATCCTCCTAGAAAGCAATCCCTGGCAAAGTGTTTTTCTGTATACTGGTTCTGTCAATGTAGTACCTCAGTGCCTAAAAGTGCAAATGGCACCTCACAGGTATCCCATAATTAACTGTTGAATGAATGAAGAAGTAAATTGCCCTAGACATGCAAAAAAATATCTTGGACTCCAAATCATTTGTCATTGTTATTGTTGTTGTTTTAATGTTTCCAGACTTTGTAGTGTTTTATGTTATTGTTGTTTAACTTTGAAGAATGATTTTTATTTGTATAAGATTGCTAAATGTCTTGCAGAAAAGTTTAAGTTGCTCTGAGTGCTTTAAAAATCTCTATCCCCATTTCAGGGTATCACTCCAGGCAGTTAGTTCCTTATGCCCCGGTTCTCAGGATATGCATCATGCAACCTCATGTCCCTGGCCAAATCTGTAAAGATCTGAAACAAAGGTAATAATTTAGAGTCTGACCTGAGGTGTACAAGACTTTTGAGTCTTACAGTTCTGTCCAATAGAGCACATTATCATGGTTGCTGGCCAAGAGACACAGGCCATGGAGAGGATCAGAAATTCTCTCTTAGATTTGCACTCAAGAGGAGGTATTTTGCCTTAGGCCATGCCTCTTCCTTGGGAAAGACAGAATCCCAGGCCTTTGTGGGAATACAAAGTCCCAGTTCCTTGCCTGAGGTAGGGATAGCTTTGAAGGGCCATGCCAACCACAGAGCAGCTTCCAGCTGTCCCACTGCCCACCAGCATCCTGATCCTTACTTATCACTCTCCCAGGAAAACACACACTTGTCTTTCTTGCATACAATCTCCTTCTCAATGTATGTTTCTGTAGAATCCATCCTGCTTAGTCAAAACCTTTTAAAAGATCTGGGAATATATGTTTTCATAAAGTGTCTCTAGTGGTTCTAATGTAACCACTTTGAAATAACCATTTCTGTAAGATATCTTGCATTTGATGTGAAAATCTCAAGCTAGAAAAAGCAAGTAATAAAGAGGTATCCAAGCAGGCTATATGGAAAGAGACAGGAGTGAAATTTTAAGATGAACTATACTAAAAATAAAGCCATGCTAGAAGAGAGAGGAGAAAATCAGAAATTGCCGTACATTCTATTTTCTAATTTTTCAAAAATACTAGCTTTAATTAAGAAACTGTTGGTAATTGGTCATTGCCACCATGGAGATAAAGGTAGAAGATAACTTTTGAATTATGTTCTAATTCTTATCAAATGGTAGAGGTCAAGTTGGAAAGGATCCTGGGGCTAAAAATTTTGTGGATATTGGGGGAAAAATTACCAGGTTGATTAGTAACTATGCTCATGGATAGAAGGATCAGGTATTAGAGAAGAGGGGTAGAAGTTCGGAGTTGCAAAATATAGCAATATTAACAAATCTCTACTCTTGATTTTCATGAATAAGTTGATATTTTATGACATAACAGAAATAATTTTAGCAAAACATATTGATTGTGCAGTTTACTGGACATACATCATTGCAGAGAGGAAAATTCTGTATTCACTGTTGTTTTGACTATCAAATGGCACCAACTCCAAGGCATCCAACACACTGTAGACCAGTCTAACAGTCAGGTCAGGGTGAAGGAGAAGAATGAGCTTCATGCTATACAGCAAAACAGGAACTGAAGAAGATAAGCTCATTTCACTTCACCAGACTTAGTGATGTTATAGTACAGAAATTTTTTTCCTCCTGCTTTCTTTCTTTCTCCTTCCTTCCTTTCTTCCTTAAAAGAGTTATATGGGGAATATTTCTAAATGGAAATCAGGAAAAAGAAATTACTTCCATTGGACCTAGCATATTCCTTCCTTCCTTCCTTCCTTCCTTCCTTCCT
>JAJEJO010001692.1:246773-269673 GCA_020662805.1 Glaucomys volans
CTTCCTTCCTTCCTTCTTTCTTTCTTTCTTTCTTTCTTTCTTTCTTTCTTTCTTTCTTTCTTTCTTTTCTTATTTCACTTACTATTATTTTACTGATCATTACTTCTAAAATTGTTTTCTTTTCAATTTTTTTTCTTTAGGTACAGAAGCTTTATTTTAAAAAGAGCTGTAAAAATTCCTAATAACACAACCAAACTACCTTGCAAACTAAATAAAGAAGCATATCTTGTTTATTTTTCACTATTAAATTCAATGAGTCTGTGTCTGAAACTTCATTTAAATATGTAGGTAAGGAATTTATAAATCACAAAGCCAAAAATGTGTTTCTTTTTATTGGAGTTTTATTTTTGAATGTATGATATGTAGATGTGCCTGTAGGTATTTGTTTCATTGGATGACATCCTGGAATCTAGATGCATTAAAGAAAGTTCAGATAGTCTACACAGAAGTTAACAGTTAGATCTCAGTAGTAGTATTTGGTTCCTGTATCCTTTCTGTTTGATGTTATGCTATGTGCTTTAATAAGTGAGATAGTTTAAACTGCAGACCTCTGTGACCTCTGTCAATGGCTGAGCATATGCAGAATTGGGATTCACCAATTTAATGAATTAGAAATCTTTATCACAGGTTTTAGCATATGTAAAGTTTTATCTTGCTTTAAGAACTCATGAGCAAAGAAAAACAGTGACAGAAATATTTTTGTAACACTGATGAAAAGGTAACATTTTGTAAGCACTCTCTCTTCTTCACTTTGATGGTGTTAAAGCTTGCCCAGAGCTTTTCCGTCACTGCAGAATGGCAGATGGCATGTTCTGTGGAAAGGCCAGTGGTGATATAAATACAGCCCAACCTCAGACAGAAAGTATTTTAGCTTTTTCTTTTCCTGGAAAATTGCCTACGATACCATACCAACCAACACTTTCCCCTGTAATCCTATTGAACATATTCTTTAGATCAATGACTTTTATTCTCTAGCTTAGTTCAGTATATTTGCTCATGTACTTAAAATGAGGTGTCAACTAGGATATTTAATTTTGTGACTCTACCTCTACGTGATATGCTGAAGAAATTTGCAAGGATCAAGAGATTAATAGAAAACAAATAGCTATATAATTATTTTCAAAAAGAACCCAATCTTTTGTCTAACTAAATTTATTTAATATGCTAGGTCCAATGGAAGTAATTTTTTTTTCCTAAAAATTTATTTCTAAATTTCCATTTAGAAATATTCCCCATATAACTCTTTTAAAAATATACTAGTGCTATGTGTTATTTTGTCTTTTGCAGCATTTTGTGTGAAGTTTCATGACAAAGTTTTTATTATATTTTGGGGGTTTTTTTTTGGTTTAGGTTTAAGCTTCTAAATGAAAGAAGCTAGGGAAAAACATTTTAGAACATATAATCAAGAATAATATAGAAGATAAAGGAAATGGAAAAGATATGAATAATTGCTTTGGAAAGATCTGACTGCTGAGTTATTAATAACTGTCTTCGAATAACTGAAGAACAGCTTTGTAGATGGTAGGCATCGGGCATGATGTCCCACTCAAATGTCCCTTTGGGAAAGGTCTTGTTTTCAACACTGCCTGTCAGCAGACAGCTGCCACCCGGCAGCCCATTCATAGATGCTGCGACGAGTTGCTATCTGAGTGATTTTTAGTGGAAAATGAACCCCATTCTTCATTCACATTTTCAAAATTTTAACACATAGATCTGATAAGGTTATTCTATTTATAGTCCTTCAAGGGTGGCTCCTTAATTTCCTATGACAGTATTTCATTGTGTGCTCCTCTGTCCTTTAGTTCTATAAGAATTGCCTCAGGCACAAAGAACTTATGGACAATTTTGGGGGGGGGACTCTACATTTTCTTTAGGGTAATTATTTGGGAAGATCTTCACACTTCTCCTTTTCTCCAGTCTCTCTCCCCCAAATTGCAATAAACATCTTTCTTTACCAAAGTATTTTTATTTTCCCCCTTTACTCTGGACACGCCTTGTCACAGATGAAATCTACATTATGTATTAGAGCAGTAACCTGATAGACTTTTCCCATGTGGAAGTAACCAAATAACATACACACGGAAGATTCTAGGAGGTAGGAGAGTGTGTGTGTGTGTGTGTGTGTGTGTGTGTATGCACTCATGTGCATGTCATCTGCATCCTGCTTCACATTTCTGTAGCTTCTCATGAGCTTTTACCGCCTTAGCCCTCTTGGTCCTTTTACTGTGCTCCTATTCATCTCCAGACTCTCAGGACAAGTGTCATTTCCATGAGGAAGTCTACTTGCATCCTGCCGGAAACCACACAGTTCCTCCTCAGCTCTCCCAGGGTGGGTTTTAGAACGTTTGTTGGTTTTCCTCACCACTGATTACATTTAGTTATGGTTTTAGTTTTGTCTGCCCTCTCTTCATTCTAAGTTTCTTCAGTGAAAGTTTTAATCTTATTAATTTCAGCATCTGCCTAGAGGGTTCTAAACGCTGATGTTAGACCTAGTTCACATAAAACTGTGATCTAGATTCTTACTCATTTCTTTTCAAATGCTATTCTTTCTTTCTGTGATTCACCAGCTCGATTGCTTTAACAGTCTTATACAAAATGATCACAATTTGGTTTTCTTATCCTTACTTGTGTTTTAATCCAGGGCCTTTTCTTCTCATCAATAAGCTGAAATAAGACTCTAGCGCTTCTAGTAAGATAATAATTTCATCCTCATTTGGCTTATTATACATGTTTTTTTTCTTATTAGTTTAAGTCTAATAAATTGATACTTTGAAGCCAGTTCTGCTACCATTGCCAAAGTCATATATAATTGTACAGCAACAAATGTACAAAGACATGAAAAGCCATGTATAATTTTTATTTATTTTTCTGATTTTTTTTTTTTGAGTTAAGTATCCACCAAAGATGATACTGGCAGAATATTCTGGATTGGTCCCAAGCTCGATAAGGGGTCCGTCTGTTGTGGCAGTCTGGCATAGTGTATATTATTTGGGTACATCTGAACATGGAAGTTTTATTTTCTGAATAATATGAAAACCTGTACATTAGATTTGGTGAAAAAAAAAAGTAGAGAAAAAAGTTTGAAAGAAAAAAGGAAGGAAGTGGACATCATTATGAATATCTTACTAGAAAATGTAGATTAAAAAGTTCTTTTATGATTCTGACATTCCATTACTGTGAAGTATCACAACATATTTCTTCCACCTTTTTAAACACAAGGTATCGAGTTGAGTTTCATTTTCAAAGCACATGTCTTCAATTTATAATGTCTTAGTTCATCTTTTCATCCAAAGAAGTTCATATCTCAGGTCCAAACAAAGGCAAGTGTGTCAGGCACCTACTGTTATTTGCCCCCAAACATTTCTTCCATAGTTTGTTTTGATGTAACACAATAAACTTCTTTTTTTTTAAAGGAAACATGAACTAATCAAATACTGATCCATTCAAGAATATCCCAGTAGATGTCAGCTGTAGATCAGTTAGGGAGTTTCAGGATGAAAACAGATTGAAGACGTTGAAAAGTTAGAAAAAAACACTGATAGAGGAAACACATTCTGTTCAGCTGGAAATGGAATCTGAAAGCTCTCAGGGATCCTGAGCCAACCTGCTATCAATTTGGTGATGCTGCCCTCAGGGCCCTCGTCTGCATTCCTAAACTGCTCCCTACACAATTCTTTGAGGATCCAGTCAGTCTTATGAAATAAGGCAGTCTTGTATTTTATGTTTCTTTTCTCTCTCTGCTTCTGCTATTAATCAGTCTTTAATTAAAATGGAGGAACACTTGAGCCCTGATATGATGTCTGCAACACACCCTTGCAGGAAGGGAAGTAAGACTGCTTTGGAACTCTTCTTTCTTTTCTTTTTTTCCTTCTCCCTCCCTAGATAAAGCACTTTATTCAGCTTCATACTTTTCCTTCTCATGTTGTGTTATCACCGAGAATGCCTTGCTGCATCTTTAATGCTTTCTTCTCTTCAACTTATCTCTCTCCAAGTGTTCCTTCCTTTTATTTATATAAACATACCCATGACCTCTTGTGAACTCTCATGACAGTCTTATCTGTTCTCTTCAGAACTGAGCTTTCCCACAAGAAGTGTGTGCAAGATTTCACTGCAGCCTGGTATCTGTCTATCCTTGTCGCTCAGCTAATGTTGCTCTAATATTACACCAGAGCCTTGGAATTTGCCCATCGTTAGATTTCTCTGTGACCTTTGACACGGGTAATTATTGCATTCTTTCCTTGACATCTCCTACATTACAAACCTCAGGTCAGCTTTCTCCTTCCCTAATTGTTCTTCTGGTTCTTTCATGGTAGACTTCTTCTGTGTCTACTATAGAAATAGATTTCCGTAAATCGTCCTTTCTCATGTATTTACATTTACCCAAGGAAATACCGAATTTATATTGCTTCAAATTGTTCTGCATTTTAATATTTAATATTTTATTGGTGAATTATAATTATACACCATAGTAGGCTTCCTTGTGATATATTCATATCTGCACATAGCACAATTTGGCCTACTTTATTCTGTACCTCCCATTTCCCTCCCCTCTTCTCTCCCACTGAACCCCATGCTGTAATCCCCTGGTCTCCTTTCTATTTTCATGAGGTCACTCGCTGGTTTTTTTTTAATTAATTTATTTTGATTCACTGTACACAAATGGAGTACAGCTATTGTTTCTCTGGTTGTACACAAAGTAGAGTCACACCATCTGTGTAATCATACATGTACGTAGGGTAATGATGTTTGTCTCATTCTGTTATTATTCTTACCCTCCTACCCTGATCCCACCCCTCCCTTCCCTCTATTCAATCTATCCTTCCTCAATTCTTGCCTCCCTTCCACCCTGCATTATGCATCATCATCCACTTATCAGAGAGATCATTCTGTCTTTGGTTTTTTGGGATTGGCTAATCTCACTTAGCATGACAGTCTCCAACTTCATCCATTTACAGGCAAATGCCATAATTTTATTCTTCCTCATGGCTGAGTAATATTCCATTGTGTATATATACCACAGTTTCTTTATCCATTCATTTACTGAAGGACATCTAGGTTGGTTCCACAATCTAGCTATTGTGAATTGAGCAGTCATGAACGTTGATGTGGCTGCATCACTGTAGTCAGCTGATTTTAAGTCCTTTGGGCATAGGCCAAGGAGTGGGATAGCTGGATCAAATGGTGGATCCATTCCAAGTTTTCTGAGGAATCTCCACACTGCTTTCCAGAGGGGCTGTACTCACCTGTTTTTGTCTCTGGCTTCCTCATTCAAGAGAAATGTGGAACTCCTTGGCTTTCTGTCCTGGGTGATGTCACTTAATATGTCATAGAGTTCCATCCACTTTCCTGAAAATGACATAATTTTGTTCTTCTCTATGGATAAAACTCCATTGTGTATACATAACACATTTTCTTTATCCATTCATCTATTGAAAAATACCTAGTCTGGTTCCATAACTTGACTATTGTGAATTATGCTGCTATAAACATGGGTTATGCAGGTATTACTATAGTATGCTGACTTTAATTCCTTTGGATAAATACCAAGGGGTACTCCAGCCAGGTCATATGGTGGTAACCCTCTGGGTCTTTTCAGAAATCTCCACACTGTTTCCACCTTAGTTGGACTAACTTACAATGACACTAACAGTATGTAAGTGTCCCCACCCCACCACATCCTTTATAGCACTTTATTTTGGTGTTCTTGGTCGATTGTCCTTGTGACCGAAGTAAGCTGAAATCTTAGTATAGTTTTGATTTGTATTTCCCTGATTAATAAAGATGTTAAACATTTTTTTTCAAATTTTTACTAGCCATTTGTATTTCTTTTGAGAAATGTCTGTTTACTTCATTTGCTCATTTAATGACTGGGTTATTTGTATTCTTGGAGCTAGGTTTTTAAGATTTGTTTATATATATTCTGGATATTAATCCTCTGACAGAAGAGGAGCTGACAAAGATTTCTCCCATTCTGTAGATTTTCTTCTCACTTTTCTAATTGTTTCTTTCACTGTGCAGAAGCTTTTTAATTTGATACCATCCATTTATTAACTCTTGGTTTTATTTCTGGGCTATAGGAGTCTTATTAAGGGAGTTGTTGTCTGTGCCTGTAGGTTGGAGTTTTGATGCCTATGTTTTCTTCTAGCAGTTGCAAACTTTCTGGTCTAATCCTTATACCTTTGATTTAGTTCAAGTTGACGTTTGATGATAAAGTATCTATAGTTAGAGAGGATTTATGTTTTAAGATTATATATAAACCTCCACCTATTTCTTTTATACTCGTGTGTGTATATGAGTGCGCATGTGTGTGAGTGAGTGTTCATCATCTTCCTCTCGGAGTTAAAACCTAGAATTATTCTTCATTCTGGCAAATGTTCCATATCTAATTTAGAAACATAGTGATCATTCTTATTCCCCACATGTTCTTTCTGCCAAAAAGTTCAGTTGGTCACTGATGTTCCAGTGCGGTTTTCATCTTTTCCATATTTTACACATAACAAAAAGACTCAGGCAGTCAATACTTCAAGCATGAAGTAGCCAGTCAGTGTCCTTGGCTCCATTCTCACCTTCTTACCTGAATTCAGGCCTTCATAACAGGTACACCACGCTGTTCCCATAGGCCTCCAAGAGGTCTCCACCTTCATATTTCATGATTTCCTTTCCTTCCTTATTTTAAACTGAACGATTTGATTCTTTGCTATCAAGTCCTAAACCAAAAAGAAGACGATTGAGGAATGATGTCATGACTACTAAGATTCTAATCACAGCTCCCCTGAGGCTGAGGAGCAGTGTCCAAGTTTCCTTGGGTGAGTGGGAGTCCTTCCCATCGCCAGCTTTAGCCTTACTGATGTCTTCACCAGGAAATGACCTGGGGATAAAACTGAAGTAAAACCTTTGCCCTAGACTTGTTATGATTTCTGCCTCGAAATTTTTGTACAGTTTTTTCCTAGCCTAACAAGCCTTTTCCCTTCCTTGTCTGCAACCCTTCAAGATGCAGTTCATTACACTGGCAGAGCAGCTAAGGGGCAGATCATTTGCCTAGCATGGTAAGGCCCTGGGTTCATGTTTGCAGTATTGAAAAAGAAAAGTAAAAACAAAACAAAACAAAATGACCTTATATATGTGCATTTCCAAGGCACTCACTTATAAGTGCCTTTATTTGTGAGAGTGACTTCAAATGACAAAGGAATGAATGATTGACTTCAGATTCTAGGAAAAATATACATACACACTTTTTTCTTTTTATTTCTATATTTTCCATTTTATATAATTACGATATATACCTACATAACATAAATAAATGTTCCTTAAAAAATAAAGTATTTACAAAAATTTGTTTTTTCAAATGGAAACACATAAATATTCCTTACAAGAGAGTTGATTCCTTGTAAACATCTCTTTATATTTTTTCTGTTCTTCTTTTTCAAAAATGCATTTAAAAATCTTCTGTACTTCAACTTGGAGACTAGTAATTGATAAAAAGTGCCAATTAATAGCAGAGCATGTCAAAATAATGAAATAGTAAGCATGGCTTCACAAGCAAATGAAAACAGAAGCATAGCTTTCTTAATATAAAGAGTTGAAGGGCAAATAAAATCTTAATGCTTTTCCATGTACAATTTAGGAATGCTTCCAGACCTTTCTTGTAGCATAGATATTTTGTTGTTACTGAACATGTCCACTATTTAATCCAATTTCTAAATTTGGAATTTAGTTTAATACAAAACATTGCTTGCTTATGTGTTCAAAAGTTCATTTGTTATATTTTAGACTTTTATTTTACATTAATATGTCTTTTTAATGGGGCCTAGTTCTCTTTGTTTTTTCTTTCTGGTTTGTTTTTCTTTCTGAGTCTTATTACTTTGTGGCGCTGGCTATCTAGCAAGTGCTTTACCATGGAGCTACATCCCCAACCCAGAGAATGTACTTTTCTAAGCTCCTGTTTCAGATGAATTTCACACCTGTGCCACCGTCAGGGCTCATGGTGCCTAAAACAAATAATTTATTTATCTTGATCCTTGTCCCACATCTTCTTTAGTCACTGATATTAGAATTTCATACTCAAAATATTTCTTTAAATTACTGAGTGCTTTGTTGTTTCATCAAAATACAAAGTATTCTCATCGTCAGCTTGTAGCTATTTGAAAATGATCTTGAGATTGTCCACATTATTGTGTGGATTTTAAGAGTAGTTTTATGAATAATTTCAGCATAATTATTTTGCTATAATATTTGGGCTAACCTAATTCTAGGACTATCATTGCAAATAAGAAGAATGTGCCATAACCTCAATTAATGCTGAGTATATCACAAAGTGATCTTTAGATTGTCTCATTGACAAGTGAAAAATGACCAGAGCTGAATGTAACACATTTGAATTTCAGCTGAGTTGTGTTATTTTAACAGGATTGAGAAAAAGGGGGGGGATATTGTCCACTTTGATATCCAACTATTTAACCTACAGTTTTGGCTGCCCTGAACTTGAATTATTTTAATATTATTATTTTAAGAATAAGATAAATGAATGCAAATTAACTTACTTTAATTCATAGTATTCTTTCAAATGGTACACATATTTTTATATTATGAAGTATTTTTCTTTTACACTGAGTTTATTATGTATGACCAGAAAACTAAAATACAATGTTTGATCCTTATAGTTCTAAAAAGTATTCAGAATAACAGGGATGTTTGGTATGTATGGTAATTGGAAGTCTTAAAAATCCTTTAATGAAAATGGTTTGTTCTTCACTGGATCAAAAAATGAAATTTTACAAATTAGGTACATAATTTTTAAAAAAACAATTAAATATGGAAATACACAAATACAGTAAAACCTTGAGGAATAAACTGGGAAATATGAGAAATAAATTCACAAAAACTTTTAACATTAATTCATATGCAAAGAAGAAATTCATAAGAAAAGTTTGAAATGGATAGGTCTGGCAATTATTTAAAAAATGGAAATGAGAAATTGGCTGCTTAAAATGACCAGATCTAGCTCTTCCAACTTTTTTTCAAAATTACTTATAATTAAATAAATAAATGTTGAAGCATCATTTCCACCTAAATGGGAGCCAATACTGAAAATATTAAGTATGTTCCTCATATAAACCAGCATACTTTCAGGAACAATTTGGGAATATCCAAAATTAGAAAGACTATATCCTTTGATGAACTTGCATTGTTTGTAATATCAGCAACTTAGAAATAGAACACATTCCTCAATATTTATTAATAACCCTTATATAATATGTTAAATACATCAGGGTCTATTCTATATACTTTAAAATACTAATTAATCTGATTTGCATAATGACCTCACCAACTGCTTCTTGTTTGCCCTATTTTTATGCCACCATTGTGGAACTGACTATCAAGTGCAATATGCACAATATGCACAGCTGAGACACAACATCCAAGGGCCTGGTCCAGAATCAGTGTGTAAACCACTTCACCCTGCCTCCCAGCCTCGGAGGGGAGTTAGAGCAGGTGATTTCTCCACATTATCATATTACATAGACGCTAAGAGAAAGGAAAGGAGATAGGTTGGAAGGAAACACCTCCAAAATTCAGCAGCCTGTTCTGAGAGCAAGGAGCACATTTTTATATCTCATATTAACAAGTTGATGAGTTTTAAATCAAAGAGAAAGAAAGAGAAATAGGCAAAGACAGAGTAAAAGACAGAGGGGAAATTGTGTTCAAATCTTAGTCTAGAACTTTATGTCTTACTGAGTCGTCTTTGCCAAGTCATTTTCTCACCTGCCTCAATTTTCTGATATATAAGTGGGAGGCAAGAATAGAACCAAGTCCAGAGAATTGTTGTAAAGATTAAATGAGAAACTAGATGTAAAATATTCAGGACAACATGGAAAGGATACTTTAAGTTCTGGAACTGTTTATGTTTTATGATTTGCTTTCAGTGTCAAGAATTATCCAATTGTGAGTTTTGTTTTTAATGCCTCCTTGTATTAGAAAAAAACCTCATTTTTAAGTTTTTTTGTAATTCAGTGCTAAATACTGACTTTCTTATTTACTCAGGAATAATTGTAATGTGTTATATCTTTATTTAATGGATTTTTTTGTAGTATAAATATATTTTAGAGAATTCTCAAAGTTAAAATCAGTTACATACAGGATACATGTATAGTTGTTAGGTTTATCCTAAATTGTATTTCCTTAAAGTGTATGATTCATCCCATTACATATCTAAAAGCCTATAAATCTATCAGCACTGAGTCACTATGCATTGGTCACCTTATCCCACCATGGACATCTTGGACTATACCCTTCCTGGCCAATAGTCACAGTTCTTAGTTAATGACTACCTTCAGATGAGCAGGGGCTCTTGTCCCCATGGTTTCCATGGTTCCCTGTTTTATTGGTGACACTGACACCAGTAGTCAGCCCTCCCTCATCACCATAAACCAGGCTTCTTCAGTGACTAACATCAGATTTGTTGCGGAAAGAAGAGTTTGAGAAATCTGACCAAACATCTAATCAATAGATGATCTTTACACCCATTTTAGGGTTCAAAATGAATGATAAAAATATCCATTGATCAATGTTTTAAAAACAAAGAGTTTTCTATATGATTTAAGAAGAAAAAATATGAAAGAAATTTGAATTTTTCCAGAATCAAAAGATCAAAGTTATCACATCAGGCTTGTTTAGTGAGATTATGGAGTGGGATACTACTATAGATTTTGGAGAAAGATTTCTCAGATTCCCAACTGTATTTTGGCATATTTTTGTTGATGCATTATTTGTGTGTTGGATTTTGGGTGGTGTTGGGGATTGAACCCAGGACTTCCTGCATGCTAGGCAAGTGCTCTACCACTGAGCCATACCCCCAGTCTGATGTATTGTTTTGTGTGAATTATAGACCTTTCATAGGTAAGAACACCATACCCTATTTGCCATCACTGAAATATCTTCAGCTTTGATTGTTTGCTTCCAAAGTAGACATTCAAACAATGTATACTTCAAAGTTTGGTAAAAGGTAGAAGAAAACACTTTTTCTGCAGTTGCTAGTAAGGTTTTGTGTTTCATCTTTGGTCAAATTATCATCAGCAAATCTGTGGTTCAGAAATGGTAGCATTTGCTTTTTCCTAATCCCCCAAACATGACACTGTGTCAATGCTTTGGTAACCATTTTAAGAACTCTCTTAAAACAAAGAGAAACCATTCAGTCCTGTGTTTCACTCAATTTTATGTATCGAGATGGAGCTTTCTGCAAATGTGCTTGAAAATAGTGTGCAGAAGTTATCAGAGAATACAATCAACAGCACCACCCCGAAAATCTGAGAAACTAATTCAGTTGGTAAATTGGAATTTCTGAAATTAACTCGAAAAATAGTGTGGCACAGGCTGTTTAGCCTGAGCCACAAAGCTCTGATAAATGTTGATGGAAATGATGGTCCTCTTTATTTCAAGTTAATCAGGGAGCAACGCAATTCACTTAGTCAGCACTGTGGCCTGACATGCCAGTGATGGAATATAGTGCTCTATGCAAATACTCATCTATTACTCAATCATAGTTTGTAGAAGGTGACAGTGAAGATCGATGTGCATCCAGCATGCACCTCTGGAGTTTAATAGCAGGTTTGGTGCTGAAGGACAGGTCCTGCTATTTTTATAAGTTCAATTTGTAGATTTCTCCTCTCTCTCTTTTCCTTCCCTGCCTCTATCCTTTCAATTCTCTTTCTCTGCACCCTGTATGATGAATCTCATGAACAGGATCAAAATGCCCAGTAAAATAGTTTTCATGATTATTTTGAATAAAATGCCATGCATCCTTTCAACATAGAATCTTTAGAAATGTAAGAATAGATTTTAGTTACTGACTTCCTGCTAGGTACTAAGCACAATGGCAGCATTTCATATCCTTTTAATTCTCTAGAAAATATTATGAGGTAAGTGAGGAGGTGAACAGTATGAGCTGAGGAATCAGATCTCTAAATTCAATCTCTTCTCTGTCACTGGCTTGCCCTGTGACTTTCAGTAAGGAATTTAGATGAAATGTGTCCCAGATTTTTTATCAGTTAAAAATAGAATTACCTGAGTTTCCATGTTGTTTGAAAAGTTATTAGGAGATATTTCTAAATTTATTAGCATAACTCAAAAATCAGAGTGATGCACCATATGGTACCATTACTCTTCCTGTCCAGGTTCTCCAGAGTTAAGCAAATTGAATTCCAGAAGTGTTAAACATCTTGCCACATTAGCACAGCAAATACTTTTAGCCTAGAATTCAAGTTACTGTGTTTATTCAGTCTATAACTTTTCTCTCCGGCATACTTTTGGTCATTAAATAAGAGAAATATAACAAAAGAAAGCTCATGGCATGTTTAGGTAAAGGGAATAAATTGTACTGAACTCCAAGGAACAACAAACTCCTGCTCTTTCCTCATTTCCTTTGTAAAAGTGAACATTTTAGACACTTCATTATAAATAAAGTACAATCCAACCCTTTTCATGGAGTAATAAATTAACATTGGTAGAATGTACCCCTTAGGGTTTCCATCATTGAACACCTTTGTGGAGATATTTATATATCCATATTACACATTTGCTCCCAGTTAAAAATTGGCCTACAAGTTCTAAGTTCAATTATTATTTGGTTTTTCTTTCTAACATCTTTTCTTGAATGAAAACATTTATTACAGTGAATATGTAGGAAATTCTATGGTGTAGTCTTTCCTGCACTTCCTAATTATCATCTCCTTCAGGCACTGCTGGCTTTGCAGGGTATTTTTGTGGAATTTATTCCTTTTAGTGACACATTCAAGGTTGTCTTATCATAAAATAATAATGTATCTGTATGATTGTTTCATTGGAACCCTACCTTTCTAACAGTGACATTTTATTTCTTTTTTCGTTATCTACATTGTAATTCCCTTGAGCATATCATTTGTACATTAACATGAGAAACTGATATTAAATAATAAGTCTATGGAAAAATAATCCACAATGTAAAGGATCTGACTCTACAATAGCTAACAGAGAAGAACAGAGGGAATTTTTTCACCATGGAAATCAGTACACTTTAAATCGGGGTTTTGCTTTCAGAGAGCTGGATGCTTAAACACTTACTGGCATGCCAATTTATGTAAATCCTAAAACTCATGCTTGCCCTGAGCAGCAAGGGAGAGGAGTGAGTGTTTTCTTTATTGTATCTTAGCAGTGGTAGCACTTTTTCTTTTCTTCATTAGTAAGTGATGGAGACTCAATCGTGTTCTTCAATGGTTCCTTCTCTTTTCAGACCAGTCATGTGAGAATGTGAAAAAGGAATAAATGCAAACCAACAGATGTCACTCCCAGAGAGTAAAAATGAACAGTTCTTCCAAAAGAATGTGAGCAATAATACCGACGGAAAGAATTCAAGAATTCCTGTGCTCAGTCCTTTGGGTGTCCTTCATCAATTTCTGCATTAGCTTATAAGTTAAATTCTTCCCAGTTAACTAGATATGGACAAATATTTATATCAATCTTGTTTAGTGATAAAAGTAAATGTGCTGGTTTAAACTCAAATCACTTTTGTGAGTGTATTGCAAAAATGTCAAGGATCACATGCAAATTTTTGAATAGCATAATAAATTTATTTATTGGCATATATATGTACATATAATATTATATGCAGATAGTATATACATGCATGTTTTCCAAATATTTATCCTTTATGCATGTATGCGGCTGGGGATTGAACCCAGGGGTACTATATCACTAAGCTATAGCCCTTTATTTAAAAATTTCTGATAGGATCTCCCTAATTTTCTGAGGGTGGCCTTGAACTTGTGAATCTTCTGCCTTGTCCTACCATTGCATATATATCACCAAGCATTTATCTTTCAGCTTTCAATTGAAGAATGTCAAAGAACTTGGAATAACAAACACATAATGTTATATTTATTTATAAATTTCTTAGATTGCCAACAAAATAACTAACCATTTTATCACTCTCTCTTGAAGGGATTAGAAGCAAAATTCCTAACATGTAAACAAGTATATTTTTCTCAACTTGCATTGGATAAAGATGCAACCACATATTTTTTATTTCATTCGTTCAATAAGCATTTATCAAGAATATGCTACTTGCCACCAATTGTACTGTGCTCTGAGATTTTAGGAGTGAAAAACACCATTTCCATGTTTGCAAACATTTGTGTTCTACTGCCTACCAATTCTAGTTCTATCACATCATAAAGGATACTAAGACTCAGAAAACAAAGGGTTAGCTTCTGATCTCTACCACATGTGAAGACTATTTAAATTTTTCTTCAGTTTTTTTTCTTTTCAAAATTGAACAGTGAATCATTTTCATCTTCCTTGATTGTCATATTTCAAAAATGTTAATCATCATTGAGTTTGCCATTAGATTTTTCTAAACTTTGTCAGAGTCTTGGGGTTGGTGATTATAGTTCCAAAATTTATGAATAATTATTCTTGTTAACTTTTATTAATCCAGACATTTTGCATGACACAAATTTTGTATCACTCTTCACAGGTGAAGATTTTGCCTTAAACAAAGTACGTAAGATACTTTTCTATGATTTTTTCCATTATTTTGATGAACACCAATCACATTAGTTAACATTTATAATATCTGTAATTCTGTTGGATAAACAGAAGATTGTAACATATGTAAGTCTATTGGAAAAAAAGGTCAGAAATTCAATTAAAATCCACTTTGAAAGAAGAAAAGAAAACTAAACAGATAAAAACAAAACGCAAACAAGCTAAAAAAAAACCCCTAAAATTTCATGATTATTCATATTAGAGAAGCTCCCTTACAGTATTCAGAAAATGTGAAATAGTTTCCTGTATGCACAACCAGTTATGGTTTCTAGATTCAAAACCCCAAACTAGATGTCAGAATTCTCTGAGTCCCAAGAACCATCTCAAACCTAATCAATCAATTTCTCTATGTCCAGAAAAAATGCACTTGTAAAATATCACGTCGTGAAGACACTGCTAATCTGCAATTTCACTGTTATGCTTCACATTATCCTGAACTCGGAATGAATTGCCCCCATTATTTCCCAGTTCTTGACTAGGCTCTTGAACTTAAAGGCAGGTAGTTTGCTTTGGTGATCTCATTGTCCAGGTAATCAAGAATTCTTTTTTAAAAAGATATTTTTGGTGTAGATGAACATAATATTTTTATTTATTTATTTTTATGTGGTGATGAGAATTGAACCAGTGCCTCAAGTGTGCTAGGCAAGTAAGAACTCTACCACTGAGCCACAACCCCAGACCCTGTAATCAATAATTCTGATTGCTATAATCTATTATGTACAATATTAAATGTTTAAAACTGCTTTTATTTTTTCCTTTGGTCTTCTTAAGTAATAAATTCTTCCAACTCGTCTGTGTGTGTGTGTGTGTGTGTTTGCTTTTGTCTTCGTTTGTTTTGCAAGACTGGAGATCAGATTCAGAGGTGCTCTAAAACTGAACTTCATTTCTAGTCCTATTTCTTCTTGTTTTAATAGACAGGGTACCAGGAAATTGAGCAGGCCCATCCTTAAATTTGTGATCCTCCTTTTTCAGCCTCCTGAGTTGCTGGTATTACAGGCATGTGCCCGAGCCTCAGCTCTGATCCTTTTTTTGTAGACAAGAAATAAGTTTACTTGGGGAAAAAGAAAATACTAAGAAACAAATAGACTCTAAGACTTTGCTCTTATGGAGAAATTTAAGGAAAAATATTAGTTTTATGTTTGGGTCAATCCACAGTAAGGATTGAAAAAATAACACACTTTGGAGCAGATTGTAAAACTTTGTTTTTTATCTTTTAGCTAAATTGTTTGCCCATATCGTCTCTTCTAATGCATCTGACTAGGAATATGGTATGAAAATGTCACCTATCATTTCATTTTCCATGTACATTCTAATTGATGACATAGAGTGAAGCATATTGTTACAAATGTCAGAAGTTACATGTGATTTATTTTATTTTACTTGGAAGACTACTTATATATCTGCGTCTTTTCATTGATATGACACAGATATAAGAAATGCTCAGTTGTCCATCACCTCTTTACTTATTTCATTTTCTATCCTAAATTCCCCAGTTTATTTCTTATCATGAGTTATTTTACACTAAAATTCAGGATAATGTAATAGATGCAACCAATTAGGAAGCTGCTTCTATATTCTTAAGACATATTCTAATCCAATTAGTTATCAAAAGTGTGCTTCTAGGGCTGAGGATATAGCTCAGTTGGTAGAGTGCCTGCCTTGCAAGCACAAGGCCCTGGGTTCAATCCTCAGCACCACAATTTAAAAAAAAAAAAAAAAAAAGTGTGCTTCTAATAGTGAGCAGACTCCATACTCATTATTTTTGAAAATATAATTATGTTAATAATATATTTAATAAGAGGACCTGAAAACCCTAGATAAAACTCAAGCAAAGATGTTTTCACAAAGGTTTTACTTTTTTCTTGTTTTTTTGGCACTAGGAATTAACCCCAGGAGTGTTTAACCACTGAGTCACATCCCCAGCACTTTTTATTGTTTTATGTTAAGACAGGGTCTCACTAAGTTTCTGAGGGTCTTGCTAAGTTGCTGAGGCTGGTTTTGAACTTGTGATCCTCCTGCCTCAGCTTCCCAAGTTGCTGGATTACAGGTGTGTGCCACTGCACCCAACTACAAAGGTTTTACTTTTTATACCTGATAAAGGAGACAGCGTTGATCCTGCAGCTTGTTATTCAGCAAACTAATGGAGAGGCCCCAGCTTTAGACTGCCTATAAAATCAACCCAAACTTACTTTTCAATTTTTTCATTGTCCATTTCCAATCATCACCCATTTTTATCTATGATCAGCTCATCATGCATGGGTGGTTCTTGGTTTTATTTCATGAACAAAACAATGACCTAAAATCCAGAAATCTAAGGATTTTACTTTGCCACTTGGATTGCTTTTAAATGGAATTAATAAATAATGCTCAAAAACAGATATCAGTCTGGATTTCATATATTTATAGGTCTCTGGAAAATGTGACATTCAGTATTTAAAAGACCATGGCTAAACAATACAATCTTCTTCTATTCATTTATCAAAAAATAGTTTATGAATCTTGTTTTCTTAAGTTTCTTCTTTTTGAAGTACAGGGTATAATCCATGTGCCTGCATTGTAAGCCCTTTGTAAATGGGTTCCTATGAATTTTTGTTCATTTTAGATCTACGTTCATATACCAATGCATGATTAATGAAATTGGGAATCAGGTGTTCAAGTACTTCATATTGTTTGTTCCAAATTGTATCAACATAATAACGGGGTAGTCAGTTTTCTTTCCTGTGTTTCAAATGAACTAGCTAGTTTGAAAAGGCTACAGATGAGGGAACCAAGTTTTGATTGGGTTAAGTAGCTTGCTTTAGTACTCAGGAGGCAAGAGAAACAACTGGATTAGATATTCAAAAGTATATCCTTTCCTGTGACATAATACTCCATATTTAATAAATGTTTAGTAGTGACTCATATTTATACAACTGGATAACAAATATTATATCTTTATATCCTTTATTAAGAAAAATATATAGTTAATGGCTGAGTAAAGGAATATGTAAAAGCAGTACATTTCAAAATGTAGGCAATTAGAATACATTATTTGTGAAGGAATCTTGAACAGATATTCTATTTTTAGCTTACACTAAGTTTGGCTGCACTTGATTTTCTTTTTAATTTAAGACACAGTTTTTTTCTAAAATTGACCTTGAGTTCTATTTTTCCTTTCCTTTTCTTTCCTTTCCTTTCCTTTCCTTTCCTTTCCTTTCCTTTCCTTTCCTTTCCTTTCCTTTCCTTTCCTTTCCCCTTTTCTTTTTCCTTTTCCTTTTCCTTTTCTTTTCCTTTCCTTTCCTTCTTTTTTTTTCTTTTTTGTGGTGCTGGAGATTGAACTCAGGGCCTGTCCTTGACAGGTAAGCACTCTATGAACTGAGCTATGTCCCCAGCCCTTGAGTTATAATTTTTAAAAATCAATTTGTTAATGTTCAATGAGGAACAAAATTAAGAAACACTAATAAAAACTTAGTTTTCTCAAAACTCAGGGAAAAAAAATTGAAGCACTCTTGAGATAGTTGGTTTTTGATGAGGTCTTTTCTAAATGAGCAATTACTCAATTATAAAAATTTTCATCTTATTTTAAAATGTGACCATTTATGGTTCAGTTTTACAGAAAACTATGCTGTGAAAATGTGCTCTTTTATTAGACATACTTAGAGCAGATTTAGCTTAAAAGCATAATGAAAACAGAAGGATGATATTTTTGCAATTGTTCCTCAGATACTGTATGTGACAAAAAGTTGCTCACGTCAAATAGAGCAAAGATAATTTGTCCTTAGAATTGTCAAGTGAATATTAAAAAAAAAAAAAAAAAAAAAAAAAAAAAAAAAACTTCCTGCAAGTGGGGCTTCTTTCCTCAAAGCAGGAGCTACATTGCATATAAACCAAGATACACATTAACGTGTCAGCCGGAGAGATGTAAGAAAGTCCCTTGGACTGTGGTGCTCAACGCTTAATGGAAGCAAAGTTCAAGGGCTTCAGATCAGAGGGAAAGCGCTACAAGTTTTCGAGATCCTCTGCGCTGCGCATGCGTGTGTTAACTGGCATGTGTGTTTTTGACAAATGCCGCATGATAAGGAGAATTACTAAGTGGTGACAGGATATGTTTTGCTTGACACAGATTTCATTTGGCACTTGCCATGCTGAGCTAAAGACAACAATGTAGTTAAAAAATTCTCTGAAAGGCTTTTCCGCAGCTATTCACATTCTGTTTCTTGTTGAATATGGGCGAGTTGCAGAAACACAGCAAAAATCGCCTTCTGATCCAATTTTCAACTTGAAGTGTTAACTAAAGGTACTTCAAAGTTTACTTCCTTGGGAAAGCCACCTAGAACTACGAATTTCATTCTGAATGAAAGCTAGAATTTCATGGATATTTTAAATATTCGAAGACACTTTAACACCAGTGTTCCTTGAAAAACTTTTTTACTTCTATCATATTTCGATCATATATGAGGACAGATATCCTCATCTCTTGCTTTGACACATTTCGCAAGAATTAACAGTTGGAATGCACTAAAACATTTTGTCCAAATAACACAAACCAAAATAACCTTACATGACTAGCAAAATTGTCATCAAGCATAACAGACATAAATGAATTTGTGATACTTGAACATATCTTAGCTGTGTAAATGATGAGAGTGCTTTTTAAAATATAGTAGATAAAAACTCCATTGAAATTAGATAATGTAACACAACTGAATGAGCAGAGGATACATTTGCAGTTGAAATGAAAACAATTCCAATACTGACTTCGTCAATATTATATACACAATTTATTGTGGTTTAGATGTGATTGTCCACCAAAAGTTCGTGTGTGAGACCATACATGAGTTTTCAGAGGGCAAAATGATTAGATTGAGTTGTGACCTCATCAGTGTTTTAATGCATTGACATGGATCAACTGAATGATAACTGTTGGTAGTGTGTGGCTGCTGGAAGTAGGTCATTGGACATGTCTTTGGGGTTTATATTTTGTCCCTGCTGTGTGGAGCCATGTGGTGGACCTGTCCCTGCCTGCTTTTCTCTGTCATGCCTTTCGGCCATGATCTTCGGCACCATCTTGGGCCCAGAGCTGTGGAATCACACCATAGACTGAACCTCTGAAACTGTGAGTCAAAATAAACTTTTCCTCCTCCATATTGTTCTTGTCAAGTATTTGGGCCACCACAACAAAAATATGACTAAAATACAAGTCTAGTTAAGACAAAATCAGGGAAGATGAGTGCAGATAATTTGAATAGTATTAATAGTAACTCTCAATTCATTCTTTGTTTCAGAAATTATTTTAGCCCTGGTAAGTACCAAATATAGCTATGAATATGCTGGGAAATGAACTATTACAAAAGATAGTGTCTGTCCAGAGTTGAGCGGAGCTGGGGAGAGCTAAGCTGCCAGATGTCAGAGAAGCCAAACAAAACATCAATCCCAATGATATGGGTCAAATTATATTGCTAATTTTATACATGGATGAATGCACCACTATGTAAATTATAATGTAAAATGTAAAAATATAGTAAAGAAATAAATTGCAGTGCACTAGAAACTAGCAAAAATAATCTAGTCATTCATCACTATCATACCAATATGCAAGATGATGAATTGGAAAAGGCTCCTCCTTTCCACTCATTCCATTTTATTTCATGAAACTCAGGAGAGGGTCAAAAACCTCTCTGGCATCCTGGTGAATGTCTCACTAATGAAGAAGCCTGGAAGAGTATCCCTCCATGATAAGGACCTTAGGGAGGCTAGCTTTGGAAAAGTACTGAGTACTGAGTCACTGTGGAAACCATGTCCTTAAGGTCCCCGCATCGCCATCAGGGAATTTCTGAGAGGCAACTCAGCAAGTCCTTAGTCAAAGCCTACAAAAGAGGGTCATAGTGGTACACATCTGTAATCTCAGTTGCTTGAGAGACTGAGGCAAAAGGATCACGAGTTCAAAGCCAGCCTCAGCAAAAGTGAGGTGCTAAATAACTCGGTGAGTCCTTGCCTCTACATAAAATAAAAAATAAAGGGGGAGGGGTGGCTCAGTAATCAAATGTCCCTGGGTTCAATCCCACTCCCCCATCCCCCCCAAAAAAGCTTCCAAAAAGAGGTCTCAGAATGGAAGCAGCTGGACTAAGTATAACAAATGAGCATAAAAGCACTTAGAGGAGGTCCAGGGTCTCCAGCCCTAGCAGGGGACTCCCTTCAGCCCTTGCATGACAAGGGCTGTGCACCAGGTCTGGCAAGGGAAGACCTTCTGGGCGAAGCTTTTATAATTCTCATTAGTGGAGTATGAAAAAAATAAGTCACAGTAGGCTTTGGGCTTAGAAGCAAACTGTTCACTGCACGTCAGATTCTCAGCAATAAGTTTTGAAAGACAATTGGGAGTTATTTTTAGTTATTTGGATTTATTTCATTCACTTTTACAAATCTATCTTATCAATAATATTTTATAGGACTAAATTTAAACTGATAAATATGCTATTGCAGATAAAATTATGGCAAAAATATGACTTGGCTAAATCTAGAAATATTTTGTGTATTCTTGTAAATTCAGCTTAATTGAATGAATTACTGTAAAATTACATAAAATATCAAGGTATTGAGGAAGTCAGAGTACCATGATTACATTTTCAAATTATTCAACCAAAAAGTGGTCTCTTTGAATCAAATTTCAGTATCAAAAATAAGCAATATGTGTTAATGGACTAAATTCCACTTAGTGTCAGCAGACTCATGTCATTGCCATTTGGTTAATTAATAAATAATAATGCAAATGGAAGTGACAACTGCTTGGATAACCAGATGATCATAAAAAATTAGCATGGCTTGGTCAGAAGGTCACAGATGAAGATTGAGGAAGCAGCATGTGATACTTGTAGGAAAATGAGCAACTGTATTGGAAAATAAAAATGCACACTTGTAGATTACATGTATCATGGATGAAGAGCACTAAATGATAGAAAAATTGAAAAATCTACATTTCATCTAGAATATATAGAAATTACAATAAATCTCTTATTTAACAAAAACTATATATACATGTGCATATTTTATGTATCACTTTTTGAGATAAGATTTACATACCATAAAGTCCACGTTTTAAAGTGTACAACTCCTCAGTGGTTTTTGTGTTTGTTGTTGTTGTTGTTGTTGTTGATTTATATGGTTGTATAACCATAACCACTACTTAATTTCAGAAAATTATCATCAGTATAAATGTATTTTTTTAGGAAGTTAACCCTTAGCAGAGTACATGGGTGGAAGGGATTATGGCAGGTATAGTAAACCTACTGGAAACCAACTCAATGGCCTTGGTGTAATTGCTCATGAAATGCAAGGGCAGGTCTCACAGTCATGGAAAGAGCAGGAAGGGTTTGGGGTGTGAGGAGCAGCTGCCTTTCAGCACTTCTACTGTGCCAAGACTGTTTCAGTTCCCCACTCCTACTTCTCCATCTGCTTAGTCAAATCCCTCCTCCCTCCCTACTGTGCTGTGACTTCCTTCACTTGGCAAGAGTAGGGCTTCAGACAGGACGCACCTTTTGTTTTATGCTTTTAATTCCAGTAGCAAAGAAAACTAACTCTCTCTCTCTCTCTCTCTCTCTCTCTCTCTCTCTCTTACAAGAACTCGGTGAGAAGACACACTGCATACCAGTGATGAATGGACCTGTCCACTGGGGAGGGGGAACAAGAGTAAGGGCATCATGGCATCATGTAAGAAAATGGCAGAGTTCACAAAGCCCACATCACTGAAGTGAGGAAAGGGACACATTCTGAAGGAGTTTGCCATTCATTACTCCATCTGCTACTTCTCCAGAAGAGGTACATGTTTCTGGAACTTGAAGACACAGGAAATGCTTTGAGAAAAAGCCCTAGGTCGTCAACAGCTCAGATGAATTAACCCTCTATTCAAGTCATGAAATTATGGCACTGTAATACCTGTACGGGAATACACAAAATGTAGGTTATTACTAACGTAATAACTTTCTGTTTGATATCTCTTCATTTTCTTTTAGAGAAAATATGGTAACCATTGATTTTTTTTAAAATAATAAATGAAGTTTCGAACAGCAAGTATGGTACTGTGATAAACTGGGATTTTTTAAAAAGTATTTATTCATAGAAATATTGTAAATATTTATGGGTTTTCCATGTTATGTCTCTATACATGTACACATTATCCAGTGTTTAAATCAGATTTAACATATCTGTTTCAAACATGGATCACTTCTTTCTGATGAGAACTTTGAAATCCCTTTCTCCTTGTTTTTTGAAATACAATGTATTATCATTATCTGTAGTCACCCAGCACTAGCACTTCTTCCTCCTAACTTAGCACTAGCACTTCTTCCTC
>JAJEJO010001692.1:269683-286804 GCA_020662805.1 Glaucomys volans
AGCACTAGCACTTCTTCCTCCTAACTTAGCACTAGCACTTCTTCCTCCTAACTTAGCACTAGCACTTCATCCTCCTAACTTAACACCCATTCATCAGCCTGTCCCCAATCCTCCTTCCCTACTCTCTGGAGCTCTGGCAATACAACTCTACTATCTACTTCTGTGGGGTCAACTTCTGAGATTCCACATATGAGAGTGATTATGTGGTTAATTTTTTTTTAAATAATGTTCTAGATTTGGAGGTGGGGAAACAGTGCTGATAGTGTGGATAGCGTGAAGTTGGAATTTGAATTAAGAGGAATGGAGCAGAGTTAGGATACAATTATGAGTGAGCACTAATTTTAATTGTGGTACAGAAAACAGAAAATTACTGTCACAGAGTTGAATAATAATAAGGACATTCCATTCACTAGCTTTAAATAGTTGTACCAAATAATGTCAAAAAGAACAAGTTAAATAATGAGCTGCTGAATTGGCGCCACTTGGCTAGAGTTCCAGAAATGATCAATTAGCAACATTTATTTGTTAGTCATAGAAAAGTTAAGAATTAGTCTGAAATCTTCCTGTGGATAATTTGAAAATATAATATCCCAGAAGTTCAATGTAGTTTTTAAAACTTTACTTTTAATATGTAAAATATGATCATGTAACAAACCTTAAATTATTGTGAGAAACCTAGGTTGTGTTATAATCTACGGGTGGCTGGAAGGAGAAAGAGATGTTGCAGTTTGCGCAATCGTGGGCTGCCAAGTATGTTTAACATTAATTGCAGTTGCTACCTCATTTTGTAACAGAAATAAGAAAATGGGAATGCCTATTTTGGTAGTTAATTTTCTGAACATTATGTCTTGCACAAAGTAACAACTTAGAAAATATTTATAAATGGAGCTTAATAGAAGAAATTGTTGTAAACTACCTATGAATGTCAATTCACTGATGGAATTGAAGGACTATGAAGGCTGCATTAGAATACTCTACAAAACATGTTGTCTCTCTGAATGAAATTTCAGAGCCAAACATATCATATGTCAATTTAAATATACTAAATTCCAATTAGTCTTCAATAGTTTCATGTCATTATTGTTCGATTCATTGACTGAAATAAAATGAAAGTAGAATTGCTTGCTACTTTGATTGTGCTCTGTAAAATATTTAGCTTGTTTTCTCAAATCCCCAATTTACAATGAACATTTTTTACAGAACAATTTGTATATTCCATCGCTTTGGAAAATATGCTATTATAATTTAAGTCTTGTTAAATTTGTGTTTAAAAGTGTTGCTATTTATGTCAAATTTACTTGTTTCCTTAGCACTTCTTTATTTAAACAAAAAAACAAACACCTCCTTTTACCCGCTTATTTAAATTTTTATCCATGTAGTGCCAAAACATAAAATCTTAACACTTTTGAATTGATGCAGGCTGCTTCCAAGGGAAAAATATGCACATAAAGGGCAATGAAATTTATTCCTAGTTTAGAGAGTTGGGTGGAGGATTGGGGGATATACCACTATTCTGTTCAGATCTGAATACGCCATCGGACCACATAACGAGAAGCATCCATCACTGTTTACAGCAGTGATCTGGATGAACTCCGGTTCAGGAGACATGCTTCGGCATTCTTTAAAACAGGGGTATCTTGGTGAAGAGGTATTAAAAGCATGCTTTCGTTTTAAAAGCCTCTCCTTGCTTTAAGAAGACATCAGAAGTGTATGTATTTGTCTTTTTCTATTGCAGATTTCATTTGCAACTGGGGCATTGCTACAAGGAGTAAGAGAGATATGCCAGGATTCTCATCACTTGCCCTTAAACATTAGGATGTTCTTTTCAAGGGACAATCATTTAACCTTCTTTGAGATGTAGAATATGGAACATAAGGTGGAAAAATACCTTCCCCAACAGTAAACATTTAAATTCTATACATGAAATGGCGTGATTGTCTCAAATGTGCAAAATAATAATTGTCATGAATTAAGTAAAGAAGTCTTAATGACACATGATCAGGTCAGATCAGAATTTTAAGATCCAAGGTTTTACTTATTTAATTTTTTTTTTTACCTTTTTGATGTAATTGCTTTCAGTCACAAATATGAAATCCCACAGTCAGCTCAGGCTTATGCAATTATATACACTCCCCAAGTTATTTTAGAGTTAATAATAAACCAGAATTACATGTTCTCTAAGGACTAAAATCCTTTAGAAGTCCCAACTGAAAAAAGACTTTAATCAGCTTCGTTGACTTAGATGTTTTTTACAAAGGCAAAAGGCCAAGAGGGTTTTATGAAACTGTTATGTATCCATCTTAAAATGTTTCAGAAATGCACTGCTCTTACATATGAATAAAAGTCACTTGGGTTGCACTTTGGAATCAAGGCGTTAAAATGTACAGCTTGCATGACTTTAGTTTAATGGGCTGTCAACCGTCCAGGCAGCTGCAGTACAAAGCGAGGCATGTCTTTAATCTTCAAAGAAAAAAAAAAAAGGTAAAGTGAATAAATTCAGCTATTAGCTTGGAGGCAAAAACAAATGAAAGGAGAAGGTGAAAGCAAACAGCATTAGAGTTACTTAGTTTTCTTATTAGAAATGTGGAATTATATTATCAATGTGTGATAAATTATATATATATGTGTGTGTGCTCAAATGCATACCATTTTCTAAGGATGACTCATAGAGTTATTACTTAACACAATTGACTTTATAATTATGAACATTGAATTAAAATATCTATTTTGAGTGTGTTTAGATATTCAAGGTTCACTTACATGATTCGTACCTGTGACAGCATTTTTTTTTTTTTACTTTTATCACATGCACAGTTTGGGTAACTTGCACACTTCACTTGTGTAACCTGCATATCTTTGATACAGCCATAAAATGATTAATAATCACATCAAACACAACATCTGACACTCTTGTAATAGAGTTCTGGTTTTTTACATTTTTATAGTCATCTAGGTCTTTCTTAGAGTTATATTTCATTCAAAGAATATCTTACTTTTTAAAAATTTACTTTTTTCTAGTTAATTCTGTCTTCAGGTTGTAAATACTCACTGAGATTACATTAGTTGTTAATGCATTTCAAAATAGAATTTTTTAAGTACATGTTCCAAGATAAGCTAGTTTTTAAAATTTTTTCAATTTTTTTAATCTTTTCAAAAATTTCTGTTCCAGATTTAATATTTCTATAATTTCATCATGATGTATGAGTATGTATCATACGTATTTTAGCTTAAATTTTAAATTTATTAAAAAATTATGAGGATTTTAGTCCAATAATTCCTATTGCTATCTCTTTCTCCATGTCAGATTTAATGACTAAACATAGTTTCTTTGAACATATTCAATAACATGCTTAATTTCTTTTTTGCACTTCATTGCAGAACTTCGTAGAAGGATAGATAGCTTCTTTGCTCAGATAACATTTAGTTCCCTTACTCTTTTTTGTTTTTTCTTCTAGTATTCTTTTTATTTTTTTAATTTTTACAGGCTTCATTTTGATTCATTGTACACAAGTGAATTGTACACAACTTTTCATTTCTATGGTCATACCACTCATGTAATCATACATGTACATAGGGTAATGATGTCTGTCTCAAGTTTCCTAACTCTTGCCCCAGTAGACTCAGGTGCTCCCACAAACACACATAGCACATATTTTCCCAATCCATTTAGTTCAGTTATAATTTTTCTTTACCCCTCAACGATGTTTACACCAGTGTTTGTGTTTTAAAACATTCTCAAAATAAGTGTGGTATGATTTAAGTTTATTTTACTTCAAAAATAGAGAAATGCCTTAATTGAATTTTTGAAAGAATGAATTGAATAACTGTGCATAGTGAATATTTACCGGTCCCCTAGTAATCCATTTGCTCTCTAAATATGTGATGAATTTCATATTAATTTTAGAACATTGATGATTAATCTTCAGTTTTCAAATTTAGTTATTTTAATTTCCAGGATAAATATGTACTATAAAAATTTTTATTTGCCTTATTAGTGACCTACAAGCTAGTATTCCTATGGTTCAGGTAATTATTCCTTCTCTATTAAAAATTCAATGTTCCCATTTATATGGAGTTCAAACATATTAACATAGTAATCAATGTTGTGTTCTTTTCAAAACTGCAAGCAGCTTTTTCTTTTTTCCTGTTTCACTGAGCAAATAAAGATACAACTAGACAGCAATAGAACAGGGTAGAAAAAAATGTGCACAAAGGTCAAATTTACAAATGTTTGTCTCTTCCCTCTATATCCAGCTGAATAGGCAGGCATATTTTATTTATTTTTCTAAGTAATTAATGCACAATTTTAAAAGCAAAATAATTATGTATTAAAATTAAATAAGAAGA
This sequence comes from Glaucomys volans, assembly GCA_020662805.1. Taxonomy (NCBI): domain Eukaryota; kingdom Metazoa; phylum Chordata; class Mammalia; order Rodentia; family Sciuridae; genus Glaucomys; species Glaucomys volans. Next base: position 274,031 of record JAJEJO010001692.1, read on the forward strand.
TAATATATGACAAGTAATGATTGAAAAGTTTCCTTTAGACATTTCATTTGCCATGTAACTCTCTTTCCTAAAGTTAAACTCGCTAGTACTTTGATGTATACAATGTATTTACTACTTAGACTATCTACTGTGCATTAATAAACTTTATGTACATGTATGCACATTTTAACTTATAAATTTCTCCTTTTCAATGAGCAAAATATCACTGTTTTATATATATATGCATATATATATAAAACCTATAATATATATATTACCTATAATATATATATATATATATATATATATATATATATCCATGTCAGTACTATCTGTCTAACTTGCTCTAATGATTCCAATTTTTGTGTGTGTGTGTGTTGGGGATTGAACTCAGGGGTACTTATTCACTAAGCCACATCCCCAGACCTTTGAAAAATATTTTCTTTTGAGACAGAGTCTCACTAAGTTGCTTAAGGCCTTGCTAATTTTTCTGAGGCTGGCTTTGAACTCATGATCCTTCAGCCTCTGATTCCCAAGACAATGGAATTACAGGTGTGGGTCACCCTGCCCAGCTGCAAAGTATTTATTACTGTGACTAGAGCTTAATTAATTTAATTTATATTAAATTAAATATTTATGAATAAATATTCATAAAAGCCTTTATGAGTATTTATTGGTTTTATATCAAACACTCAAGGATGTTTTTATTATCCCATAATAACTTAGAAAAGTGAAAATTCTGTGGCCAAATTCTTAAATATTCCCAAATATCTGTCTCACTTGAGCTTCTAACATTATCTCTTTCAAATTAATATATTAAAACATCTCTCACTTAAATTAAATTTCATATTTATAAGGTTATATACTATATTTGTGGATAAGTTCTTTGTTAGCCCCTGAACCACTAAAGTAACATAGACTCCTAGGAAATATATATGGTTCAAGGATAAATGAGTGCATGAATTTCTCATAACTAACTTTATACAATTATCAAATGAAATTTTTGTTCAATTTCTCAAAAAGTTGTCAAAAGTAAGATTTGCTATCTTTTTTTATTTTTTTCCCTTTTATACATACCCTGGTCATTTTTCTTTCTCTTTTCTTGTGATCGTTCATTTGTTCAGAAGCCATTGAACTAGATGGTAGCGAATAGCTGTCAGATCTGCAACATCTCTTTCCTCATATTCTTAAATGTGAGACAATACTCACAGAAGTGTGTACATTAAGAACACGAAATTAAAGGCTGGGAATATAGCTCAGTTGGCAGAGTGCTTGCCTTGCATGCACAAGGCCCTGGGTTCAATTTCAGCAGCACAAAAAAAAAAAAAAAAAAAAAAATTAAAAGAGCCATGAGTTGTGCAGTGCACATGTAATCCCAGGGACTTGGGCGGCTGAGGCAGAAAGTTCCTAAATTTGAGACTACCCTAGGCAACCTATGGAGAACTTGACTCTAAATTTTTAAGAAAGGGCTGAGGATGTAGGCCAGTGTTACAGCACATCTGAGTTCAATCCCCAGTATCAAACTACAGAAAAGAGGTAAAAATGGTAGAACTCATGAAAATAGAAGGAAGACCAATAGAGCAGAGGGAAGAAGGAGATGAATAGAGAGGGAGGAGGGGAGGGCATGGGGAAGTACTGGTAATGAAACCTACTAATTAGGCTATGTATGAATGTATTGCAATGAATTTTGCTAGCACATATATAATTATGCATTATATAATTATACTGCACTAATTAAAATACCAATAACATAAGAGTGATCACTAGAGTAGAACAAGTGGATATGGGAAAGAGGAGGGGAGACCAAAAGAGGGTACTAAAAATGAAATTGCTCAAATTAGGTTATGTTCATGTTTGAATGTAGCATAAAGAATGCCAGTCTACGTATGATTTTTATGCACCAGTAAAAAGTGTGTACGTACAAACTTTCGCATATTTTATTAAGGAAAAATGGAGAATTACAATAACATATAGCAAGAAGGCACAATTCAGTTATCAGTTATGATATCATGAAGAATTTTGATTGTCACAACAGGGTCTGTATCCTAGTAACTTTGATATCCACAGTGCTTGACATGTTCAGGTTGTCAGGTTGAAGATACAACTCTGTATGTGATATATAAAATGGACTAAAATGGGCAAAAGTAAACACAAAATTATAGCAGGATATTGTGTTAATAAAAAAAAATGATACGGTTGGTAACTCGGGTAAAAGAGTGAGTTTGGAGATGAAGAATAGAGTCACACACAGAAGTAAAACTGGCAGCACTTGGTATGGAATTCAAAATGGCCCTATGAAGGAAAGATAATTGGCAGGAATTGGCTCCATTCTTTTGGGTCCTGATTTCAGGAAAAGCAAAGTTTTGAAGAAGATAATAAACCCAGGCATGTAGATGAATATTGGGTTCCTTTTAAGAATTAAAATTTGTAGAAGTTAAGTAAGTGGTTGGACACCCTGGTTTAAAATTCACTAGGTTCTAATACACTTGAGAGCAGTTGAAAGATACAACTTTAAGAAGGAAGAAAAATTAAATTGAAGAGTAATACAGAAGAACTATAATAATGTTGAAGGGGAAATATACAACTGAAATTCGTTATGTAATCTTGAAACTATAATCCCTTCCACAACATTATACAAATAAGCAATTTTAAAATGAGTCCTATAGAAACATGTCCGAATTTTTTTGGCAATAAAATTCATAGTTTTTGTGTTTTGGGGTTTTTTAAATTTTTTTGTTTTGCTGTGTTTTCCAAATGAGTTTTAATGCAATTTATGCAGTGCTTCCCTTGCTGATTTCAATTCCATATATTTGATGACTTCATGATAATAAGGTTCATAATATATTGGTGGGAGGGAATAAGATGAGAGGATTATATAAGATACCTTGATTTAGAAGTGTGTGGTTAATTCCATTTCTATGTTAACTTTTACAGGAGAAAGTAACTCGGATAAGACAGGTTCTTATTTATGCTCCTCCATTTAGAGTAACTCAAAGATAGGATTCCTTAAGGCAGAACCCTGATGCTGACTCTGCATCAACAGCAAGGTATTTTAATCTGGAATACCAAGACAGTTCTCTCGGTATTTATGACTGAGGTCTCACAGCATGTTCATCCTGCGTGGAGCTCACGTCCCTCTCACTTTTTGTTATAGGTTAGAAGGAAAAAAATGCATATAATAAAAGTAAAATAAATAAATATGTCACACCAGATCAAAATATGATCAAAATTGCCAACCCAATCCCCTCCAAAGCAAAAAAATAGCTACTAGCTTTTTACAATGTAGAATTTTCATCCCAATTGTCGATCAAATTTCTGTAATTTGTTCATGCTTAGGCTGAATTCTCCACAGGATGTCTTACCTAATCTTTAATATCAGAAGGAGGTAATTTGTTCATTTACAGTTTTTATTCATGTAGGTTTCTTCAAGTAGCTTTTAATTAAATGGTATTTTATTTAAAGGAAAGTATCACCCTTCTTAATAGATGATTTCATTTTAAATTGTATGTAAAAATTATACAATTAACCCTTTTTCAGAATGAGATTTGTGTTTAAGAATGTGTCTTTCTTTTTGAAGAAAGTTTTATGTTTTATCTAACAGTTTTGTGTATATACATTTGTTATGTATAATATTCTAAAAAGTTGTAGGTGTGTTATATGTTTAAAAGTCATACCCATGCTATATAATATTTCTAAAATTATATGTATATCATATGTAACATATCTAATATCTCATTCCTAAATGAGGACACTAAGGAAGGAGACCTTGCTAACACGTATAATGCCCTGATATACAAGTTGCAGTTTAGTTGAAGGTCTCAGTTATTTGAATTTTAAATATATACATGGTGAGAACTGTAACTGAAATTCTGGAGCTGAATGTGCTAAGAATAATGGGTGATAATAATAAAAGTGAGAATGCATTCTTGGAATAAAAAAAGAATAAAGAGTCAATCATTTTGTCTTAAGTCTCTCTGGCTGTCTAAATATGACATAGAAGACTCACTCTTCTTGAAGAGGACTGTGAATGTGAAGAGTTAGAATTATGGGAAAAACAAAAAACAAGAAAAGCAAGAGCAGGCACAGAGCGAACTTGACTGATTTGCATTCCACTCAGGATTATACCGTGGTATCTTTTCATCTCCTTCCCTCTGCTGCAAACTTCCTCCATATGTAGGTCCTGCCTCTCTCTAATGCCTCCAGAATGTCTCCTCAATAGATACTTTAAAAAGACAAAATTCAGGAAGGCAAATAATTTCAACAACTCGAAGAGAAAAATAATCTCTCTGCAATATTACAGAAAAAAAAAAGCCGCCTGAATCCAGTTTATAATATATTCATCCATTCACTCATTTAACACCTATTATATGCCAGCTCCATTCTAGATGCTTGAGCTAGATTGGTGAAACAAACAACATTTGTGCACATGTGGAACTTAAATTCTAGCATAGTGTAGAAAATACTCAGTGTCTGCTATTTCCTGGATATGTTAAAGGGGGGAATATACAGACTTGGCCAGAAAAGAGATTACTGTGGTGAGTTAGGTACTTTGCCTTCAGGGGGCCATGCCTAGCAGCATTTTCTGTACCCAGTAATATTGAGAGCTCGTCACTATCAAGGATTGCTGCCACAGCTGAAGAAGAATAAACATATTTGAAGGACTATATAGTGAATATCATATATAGCTTCAAAAACTCTGTACTAGGATCCCATAATGTTCAATAATGGTTGCTTGGAACACTATTTGAAATCATTATCTAAGTCCTTGCTTCAGATAAGTTTGGATTTTTTTTTTTCCTGCTGTCATCTCTGTTCACAGTCTAACACAAAGTGTTGTACAAGAACATTCTGGACAGATTGCATGGTACAGGGGATGGGAGGAAGAAATATTTGGTTCTATATATTCTTAGGTTGTTCCTGAAGCTTGTGGAAGGCAATAGGAGAGAGGAAATCATGAGGACAGAAATGTTAAAAAAAAAATTCACTATTTACAATGTCAATAAAATACAGCATGAAGCCCTGCACTTTTGTTATGTTGTAAGGAAAGATGTTTAAGAAGCTATAAATTTATGTGAACTGCTGAGTTTTCCTGACAATTTTTATCTCTTTTACCTTGTATGTGTAAACAAGATAAAAGAAATATTATGCTTGCATTACTGAAGCATTGTCCGAGATAGATCTTCAGGATGTTATTGCAATTGAAGTTCTTGGTGTTGGATAGCAAAAGAAAATTGACCAAGTTCAACATTTCAGATAACAGAAAACAAAGAATTACTTCCTATCCCACCATCCACCCTATTCAAAATGAAGCCATTGTAGGAACCTCATTGACCTAATGATGATAACCATGTTCATTCACAAAATAAACACCCACTGCCTATTGGGCAGTAGGCATGGTGTTGTCCTGAATGTCTGTCTTATTAAAAGTTTCATAAAATTCAGAGAAACCTACTCTTCTTAATGTATTAGCTTATTCTTTATGAACTAGATGAAGTGGAACAAATAAAGATCCCTTTTGCAAGAATTTAGGCAGTAGATGTGATTTCTTTCTTTACTGTTTGTGAGAGGCAGGTAAGATTGAGAGGACTGACAGAATTTCAGTTTCCTGTTTAAAATGACTAGAGGAAGATGGATTTGAAGGATAGAAAACAATTGGAACGGTGTTGAAAATAGCCTTTAGCTGAAAATAGTTCCGCACATTTTGGAGTCAAACCTGCTATACCATAGTCCCAGCCCTTGACTGTCGCTCCAAGCCACAGTTGCCTTATCTGAAAACCAGACAAGGAGCGCATCTAATAAAATGGCCTTTTAGGAGAGGATTAAATGAGATAGCACAGGCAGATAACATAGCACATTGCCAGTGTCAGCAAACTTTTATCGGTATTGTGTCTGCTATTTTGGTTGAAATTTCCAGGAAAAAAAATATTCTCAGAATGATCTTTACTTTGTATTACCTTACCTTTGGATTATTCACAACACTAGGAAAGTCAGTCTTAATCTTTAAAAGTTTCTAGGTGTTTCATGTTTATTTACCCGCTCATTCAATTAGTCAGTAAGATATCTACTAGGTGCCAGCTGTTTCAAATGCCATAAAAAGAAAGCAAGAAAACAAAGATAAAAGACATTGTCCCTTGCTTACAAAGAACTCACCAGTTAGGAATTATACAGGAAAATAAAAAGGAAAAGAGTATCACCAGTGTAAAGATAACAATTTAATAGATAAAAATCAGGTACTTAAAAGTAAGATTGCCCTCTTCATATATTCACGCACATTTAGTCTATTGAGGAAGTCTTCATATTCTCAGCTAGTGCCAAATGTAACAGGGCAGCATTCAGTTGTTCTGGTAACGTCTATGTAATCATTTTTCTCTTTCTTGAATAAAGGCTTTGTAAATTCCTGCTTTTTTAACCTCATGCTCCCTCTCAGTTCCTTTCCTTCCCAATAAGTCTTCCCTCCTGCCTATCCTGCAGTCTCAGTGAGCGATGGAAAAATAACACAAGTATCTCTATGGCACATCTGCATCATGATTTTGGTCTCTGGTTACTCTCATGTGAACAATTTGCTTGCTGCCTCTGACAATGCTGGCTTTCATCATATCAAGAATATTGGTAAAATGGTGAGATGGGAGGAGTCCCAGATTCTGGATGTGTCTCAATCCAGTTTGGATTTTATCCTTACACAGTGACTTTTTGCTTCTAGTAGTTGACTGCTTTGCTGTGGTTTCTACTTCTGCTCTACTGTGCAAACATTTGGGCTATTTTGAATTATGCAGCTGGATGGTCTAAGCAGCTTCCTGACGTGGAAGATTCTCAAGTTGCAGCTGCTGTGTCTTCTATACCATGAGAATTCTTCACCACCCAACACTAGCTTTCCAGGGTTCTCTTGCTGGGCAGCTTCATTAGTGACTGGAAAAAATAATCCATGATTCTAATAAGCATTCCTTGCCATGGGAAACCTGCTGACGTGCATGCTGTATGCTTCAAGTTTTGGAGTACCCTCAGGAATTTTGTGGTCACTCCTTCCTACCAGCAGCAGCATTTGAACATCTTTCAAGTCCCTACCTCCCCTGAAGACAAATCAAAGCTCCAAGCAGATGACACAGATCACTCCTCTAGTCTCTAAAGACAGCTCTCACAATTTTCCATTTGACCTTCTTTGCCTCTCCAGTCCAAAGGTCTTCTAAATCTTTTAGATATACTTGATGTGACCTGACTCCAGGAGTATGGCATCCTCTATTGGACCACTCTTAATATAAAGTAAACTACAACAAAATTTAATGACTTAGAAAATAAGTGGTTCAGTAAATCAAAAATTTGGGACTAGGTCCACTGCACATTCCAGTATGTTCAGGCAGGTGGTCTTAGTTGGGTTTATTCATGTACCTACAGTTAAGAGGTGGATCAGCTGTGGCTGGCTGGGTTATGATGAATGGAATATCTGGAGCCAGCTACATCCTCTGTCTACATACCCTTTTATCCTGGCTTGGCCTGGATTCACTCTCATGCTAGTCTCAGAGTTCCAAGAGGAACATGATAAAAAGTCTCAATATACAGCATTATATGTGCACCAGGTTTTCTGGTCCATAATCAAGTCGTAGCTGAAGTTCAGAAGATTTTGAAATAGACTGTACCTCTAGATAGACAGAGCTACAAGGTATTGTGGCTTTTGAGATTTTTATTTTACTTTATTCCCTTCAATGAAATTCATATAGAATTTAATACTTTCGGTTTCCGCTCTCCCTATATTGGAATAGTTACATAATGGTAGGAGGAAAACTTAATTCTTCAATAGATATCTCTACAGATTGACATAGATAAAACTTTCAGCATGGGGAAAGATATAGAGGAATAAGATAACAATAGCATATTTGGAAAGAATTTCAAATTTTTTGTTACTCTACTAGTAAAGAAAAAGTCATTAATGTTGGTGGATAAAAGAGGATGCTTGGGGCTAGAAATTAATACTAACAGAGACCAGGCCATGGACAATTTCACAGAACTCCCTAACAGGATTCTCAAAGAGTTCTAATCAAATCATTGCTAAAGAGTTGCATTTTGGAAAGATCATTCTGGCTGCCTTAGTTGGTCTCAGAGATATAAGATGCTCAACAAATATTTAATTTCTTAGGAATTTAATCATCATAGAAATAATAAAGTTGTCTTCTCTAAAAACTATTTAGACTTAATTGTTTGTCATGCTAATATAATTAAAAATATTTCTCATTTATATTCATATACACAAATATGTAGGTCTAGGCATGCACATATACACACAAATATACATATGTATGTATTTATACATTTTGTGTGTTTTAAATAGAATATCAAGTATTGAGACATATAACAATTCTTTGTTAAATTGAATGAAACACTTAGTACTTCACTCTGACCTTATTTAGAGTCCCATAAATCAAGACAGGCTACTTGCACTGATGAATATGAAATGTGCTAAAATGAACAAACACCAGACATAATTATTAAATGAAAATGACAGGAGATAGATTTAAAAAAATCCAGAATGTTCTTTGGTTGCAAGTTTAAAAGGAAACAGACATATTCAGCTAAAGAAAATGCAGATGAGTGTCTGTTATAATTTTAATTTTAGTAAGTTTATGTCAACATATTTCAACACTAGATGTCAATATTTTAAAGTTTCAGACCAGTGTTTGCTAAAAGATATTTTCATGATATTTTATTAACACTCATAACTATTGCTGGAAAATATGAGACATGTAGTGTTGATAAATATAATTGCAAAAATATTACTTGCTCGGTTTTGTATTAAGTAATTACAAATTTTAAGGCTTCAAAAGATGGGCATTTGACTACTGGGACTGACTCTAATGGGCAATGACAGAAAAGTTGTGTGTGAAAGTCACTTTGCCCCTATCATCACCAGCACTTAACGCTTCTCCTGCATGGACCACAGGAGCTAATCTCAGAGAATGGACTCCCAGCTGGCAGGTCCCCCTCAAGTCCACCTTCCCTTTAGTGACCAGGCTGGTATAAAGAGCATTTGGGTTCACCTTAGTCTTTGTGCTGATAGGGTGGAAGGAAACAGCCTTCCTTGCTTGCTTCACCTTTAGCCCTTCTGACATCCCTGCCCACTAATAAAAGTGCCTTCGCACTTTCCTTCTTCCTCTGCTACAAAGTTTCTAACCACGTGATTATACATATGAATAATTGGAAGAAAATTGCAAGTTTGTTTATTGTGCTCATGGTTCTGTGTCTAGCAGATAAATTTCACATTAAGTGATTTTCTAGTAAGAAAGAGATATCTCTGGGGACACATTTCAAATAGACCTGTTTTCATAGCCTTCAACATAATAGAAATAGGAAGGTAATGAAATTAATTGACAATCAATTTAAATACCGATGCATGTAAACAAACCTACAGCTAAAACAGAAGTAATCGCCTATTTTTTCATTGAAATTCCTAATTGAAAGCAAAATTTCCATTGTTACTACTCAATTCTTGACACACTAAAGATTCTTCAAGTATGCTTATGTGGTATCAGTTATGTATAATTATTTGTCAATTTAAAAATACCATATGAGCTTTATAGAACCCTATTCATTGACGATATTTTATTCAGGATTGGAGAATGTGTCATACCCAGTTCTTTATTTCTCTTTCTCACCTGTCTTTAGGACATACAAGGAAGCTACCCTTGGATTTTTTAAAGCCTCCCCTGCATTAAAGAAGAGGACAGAAAGCATTAAATGATATTTATTATTTCTAAAATGTGATTTTTATCAGAGTCAATTTTCTGCTTTAAAGTAGTTCATCTGGATTAATTATGTCAACTCACAACTATTACCAGTAGAGAGTAAAAGAAATAAGAGACAGATGGAAATATTAGGTGCTAAAGCCCCCACATCTTTCAAATACTCTGATTCAAGCTGTGGATTTTGATAAATAGTTTGCACTCCTAAAGTTTTAATTGTGAAATTTGGCCCGAAGGGAAATTTCACTTCATGCAATATTTGCCTTTCTTAGATTTCCTAAGTCATCTAGATTTGTGAAAATATATAATCATTATAATAAATACTTACAAACAAAAGCCAAATGCCAATACACATATCAAATAAACCTAGTGTGAGTTATTCTAGTCAAGGCTGAGGTACAAATGGAACACATAGAATCCAATTCCTCCTCCACATCTCTCAGAGCAGCAGACTATTCCAGTGCAACCTCTGGGCAACTTTTGCCTTATCTCAGGATAATGTGAATTTTTAGTGAAATATTCTGGAGCAGTGTTACCATACAACTTCATATGTGTCCAAACTTCAACTTTTCTGAGGTAGCCACCTTAATATCTTAGAAAATTGTGTTTCTTCCTCTAAATACCTTTAAAGTTTGAATTACCTTTGGCAAAGCACTTACTTTGTCAGACATGCCCTAAATGCTAAAAGACACAAGGATGATTAAGAACTGGTTACATTCTTGTTTCTTATTGTCTTGCAAGGAAGTAGTCACAAATAATTTCGTCAAGATGTGATAAATACCATGATAAGACATAGGAAGGTGGAAATGGGAACCTTGGCCTAACTTCAATTGACTGTAGGCATCTGAAAGGAAGCTTCTAGAAGAGGGCACAACTTAGTCTTCACTGATGTGCACTGATTACTGAGATGACCACCAACATGCCTCCCATCCCTGCAAATATATGTCATGCATTCCATCCAGAGAGGGGACTGGTTTCCCTGTCTCCTGAATGCAGCTGCTATAGGTGAGGCCACAGACCTGCCAGGGAAGACATCCTAAATGACCCAGCTCCAGGTGAGTTGCCCCAGACAACCAGTGAATCAGATGCACAAACCATGCTCATCTGCTCAAGTTGCAGAACCATGAGTTAAGAAATGTTTATCACTTTAAGTGGTTAATTTTGTGATTAGTTATATAGCAATAGACAGGTAGAAATGTCTATTAATATTTCACTTACAGAAATGAGAGGAGGGGACAATTAGGATACTAGCATACAAGGACATTCCAGAGGGAAGCAACAGAAAAGTCCTGGAAAGATGAAACAATGTATTGTATCCAAATGCTTTCTGAGAGTCTATCAAGCAAATTCACTAGGGATGAGGCGATCACCCTGAAACAGGTCTTTAAAAAATATACATATTTTCTAAGAGCAAAAAAATGATAATATCTCTGATAATTTTATTGTTAAGATGGTTGCTGATAGCATAGGAGTTGATAGACACATTATAATAAGGTAGCATGTGTGTGCAAATAGCAAAGTATTCCATTCAGCAGGAATTAGGTAATATACGGTGTGGTCTAAGGACCTACATTTTGGTTCAGTTTTATTGTCTAACTGATCAAAAGTTACTTAAATTTGCTGGACTTTGTTTTAATCTGTAAAATAAGGGAATTAAAATAAATTGTCCTTAAAAACATCAAGGATCTTTGAACTTCAAGATTTGACATAGGCAACACATGTATAGGAATTATTTGCTCTGTCTTGTGATTTTAACATAACTGGACTGGATGGGTTGGATTCGTCTGTACAACATTTTCAGACAAGCAAAACTCTCTTTTTAGTAAACTTGGCCTTCCTTTTCTCCCTGCCCCTTTTCTTGCTTCACATTATGGAGAATTTTACAATAAGACACATCTGTCCTGAGAATTTCCAGGTGCACAGGTAAGGAAGAAAGAGGAAATGAAGTATCATGGATTTGCATTCCAAAATGTTGTCTTGATAACTAATAAATCTAACCTTTCCAGGCGGATGTATGGAGTTAAAAGTACTAATTGATCATGTTGGCACTGAGGTGGTGTTCATTCCAGAAAGGCCATGCTAATTCAAATTGATGTGATTCAAATTAACCTTAATCAGCTCTACACAGACTGTGATTCCATTATAGGATATATTGCAATTAGACTTCTCCTGTCTTTATCTGCCCCATGGCCTTATGAAAAGCTTTGCATTTTTTATTTTGGCTCTTTTGATGTAAAAAAATTATAATAACCATTAATTTACACATATCCTGTTATCATAGCCAGCTCCAAGAATGACTTTTGCATATTTACATTTTGGTTCTGTTTACTCTAAAAATATCAAAATACCTAGATTAATGTGGCCTACATTAACCTTAGCCATCTTTCTTTGCTCCAATGATAGGGTATTGTAAGAGAAAACAAACAAGCAATACCATACCAACTCTCATTACATGTTAATAAACAAAATGCATGATATTTAGGGAGTCAAGTAATTAAGAAATGTATACACTTGAACATAGTGATATGGAACAAATGCACCTTTGAAAACATAAATGAGTGAAGAGGGGTATGAAGCATACTATTTCTATTTTTATTATATCAAGTAGACTCATTTGAATGCTATTATTTCTATTTCAATGCTTATAGGAATATTTTGGAAATTATCTTGAAAGTCAATTCTTCCCTTACAGCTGCTGAAGTCTACTTAGACTAAAGAAAGAAAAAAGAAAGAAGGAAGGAAGGAAGGAAGGAAGGAAGGAAGGAAGGAAGGAAGGAAGGAAGAAAGGAAGGAAGGAAGGAAGGAAGGAAGAAAACTAGCTGTTTGTAAGTCTCCCATTATCAGAGCATGAAGGTTAAATCATGAACCCTTAGAATGGACCAGGTACATGTGGATGTAACTCTACCCTGAGCAGCGTGACCTTGAACAAGCTACTAAGTCTGTCTGTGCCTCCATCTGTAAGTAGGTTTAACACAACCTACTTCATAAGACTGGTGACAACAAAATAAGTGAAAGCTTGTGTATTCCCACTTCTTATGCAAACAGACTTGACACAAATTATAAAGCA
>JAJEJO010001693.1:0-100817 GCA_020662805.1 Glaucomys volans
GATATGGAGGTAAATTATTTACACCATCCAGAAGTGAGGGAGCTAGAACTTGAACTCCAGATCCATCTGCCTTTAACTGTGCTCTCTGGTCAGAGACACGAACAGACCCACCCAAACCTCAGACAGTGGTAGCAGTAATTCAGAGATGGCATGTTACTTTCTTTTTCCATTTCAGGGGCTGTTGTTGCACAAACCCTCTTTCAAAGGAATAATGGAGACACCACTTCTGAGTGCCTGTGATGAAGGCTGCAGAACCTACCGGGTGAGCTATAATTAATAGAGATGCCAACTGCCAACTAACCAGAAAAACTTCAGCATCGTAAATCTGTCCCCTGGCTTCTCACGAGAACTGATGGATGAGGAATTCAGCTTAAATATTTAACAATCAATAATTCAAATACCTACCCAACCATTTGCAAGTTGGCATGTTTATAAATACATAAGGGCTGCACTTTCTTGCATTTCACATGAAACTTGCTTAGAATTGAATGGAGGGGTGGGAATGGCCTGCGTTCTATGAGAAAGAATCTGGTGGAGTAAATGGAAACGCCCTTCCAGTCTTGGCTCTGTTTGAATCTACTCAATTTCCAGCTTTGATCGTGTACCATTGTTCATGCCCTCACGTTGCTGGTGAGCAAATCAACCACAAATAACAATTTGGAAGGCCCAGTTGTGCAGCCAGGGTATAATGCTAGTGCCTGTTGCTTCAGCAGCTCCAGGGCTGAAACCCAGTGCACAGCCAGATAGGACAATGAACTATTCACGCTGAGCTTCCCCATCTTTGTCACAAGAATGGGTCATCTCAGGCTGTAACTCAACCTCCTTCACATCCCAACAGTCAGCCAGGAACTAGGCCCATCCCTGGGACAGACTGTCACGGCAGGGGCCTGAGCTGTGTGCATCCCCTTGCTGGATAGGAGGATTGTTGCTTGACTTTAACTCTTTTGAATGAATCAAGTCTACAGGCAGCATTGACAGCAGTGATTTATCTGCACTTCACAATTATTGGATTTAGATGCTCCATCCACTTGCTGATTTATTAAACTGCTCTCTCTTCCGAGGGAGAATCAAAGCACCTCCTCTGGCCCTAATGGATAGACACTTTGGAAGCACTTAGGGAAGCCATTGTTGATAAGACTTACTACCTAAAAGAGAACCCTGTCTTGTGTTGCTTTTGCACGGAAATAACTTCTATTATTTGTGTTTCCTTCACAGTCAATAACTCACCCTTTCCAGAGAAGGGTGGGGTGCTGGCAGATGCCTAGGATGCTGTAGGGGTGGGAGAGTCAGGCCTGGGCAATGAGCTGCCTGCCACGTCTGTCTTCCTTTGCCCACGTCTCCCAGCTGCGTTTCTCACAATCATGTAGTCTGAGAGTCCCGGTCAATGGGAGACCACCCCCCCACTCTAGGCTCCAGCTGGGTACAGTCCCTGTTCACAGGTTCCACCTCCTCTTGGCTACCCATAGAAACAATCCCCAGCCAGGACCTTGACCTCACTCTCTTCACAAAAACAGTGAGGTTCTGAGCCAGTGGGGATGGAGAAGAGCAAGGGGTCATCCCACAGAAGTGAGTCCAGGTGCCATCTGCCTACGCACTAGAGAGTGGAGCAGGGCTGGGAGTTCTCTGTGCCAGCTGTAATGGACAATTCCAAAAGGTGAAAGGTCTAAATGAACAGACACCAGGAGCAGCGAATCTGGTTGGAATTTTGGCTCTGTTCTGGGAAAACAAAATTGGCTGCTGGTGAAAACAGGACAGGGCAATGGAAGTCAAACGCTCCTTGCTAAGGCACCAGCAAGGTATGTCTTGGATTTACATTTCGGGGACTTCAGGGGAACAGTAAGGTATAGTCAGTAAGACAAAGGAGTGAGGATAAATGAATGTGAGAAGGTGTGGTGTGTACAATTTCTGGCAATTGGTACAAAACACAACGACAATAGTGTGCGCAGTTTGTGATAATTTCAAACCATATTTGCAATCATTTTCATTGAGTGGGGAAGTATGATCAAACAGAGAATTAGGAGAGGGACTCTGCTATAGGAGGAGGGAAAGACAGGAAATCTAGTTTTTAGATACAAAGTTATTCATACATTTAAGAGAAAGCACACTAGTTGGTAAGACCTTATGGGAAGCATCTGGGGTTCTGGGGACCTGTGGGTTCTTACAGATGGGAGGAAGCCATATCCACTGGAAGTCCTCCAGGGGCCGCTCCATGTCTTCTGTTTGCTCTACCCATTGATGTTGCTGCTAAGAAGCAGCCACAGGCAGAAACTCCTTTTCACCTTGTACCTGTTCTTGGGTTGAGAACAATGGTCATGGCTGTCCTGTTCTTGCCCAGGAAACAGGCCTGCTTGAAACAGAGTGACTGAGTAAAACAGGCACGGAAGTTTTTATTTGAGGTTCATTATCACTCTAGGAAGTAGCTATTATTGACTTTATCTTTAAAATACAGAGGCAGAGAGTGATGGAGCACCTTGCTCAAAGTCACATATTCATATAGTTTCTTGCAGAGGTGAAATTTTGGTATGTGTATTTCCATCTTTTCTCCCCAGGTCCTCCATTTTATTCTACAAAGAAGTGAATTGGGAGCCCTAGGGAGGAGAAAACCTCCTAACTGGGTTTGGGACTCTTGTCCTTAATGACTAAGTGTGTTGTGTCTTTTTATACATGATGGTTCCAAGTACAATTTTAGAGATCTTGAGCTACTAAAATATATACAAAGACCATTATAAGAGATGAGCTAATTTTCCTTACATGACAATTGGATATGAAGAGGAAACAAAAGGTGTGAATGTTATCTGAAGACCTGGTTCTTAAATCTTAACCATTTTCCACAGAAATAAAGTTTTCACTACCCAATGCTAACATAAATTGGAACCTCAGGCTCAAGCAAACTACTGGATCATTTAGATGGTAAGTATACAGAAATATTGATTGAATTGAATCAAAAATCTCAAATACACAGCCACTTCAGTTCATATAAAGTCCTGCTTGCCTCCTTCAGGGTCAGAAAAGGCCAACTGCTTATTTGGAATTCTGTAGGAGGCCTGAAGACACAGGATCTAGTCTGTTACTTCTTGAGGGACAGAAACCTTTCAGCATTTTGGCAATTATTATTGAAAAACCACCGGGGGAGAAGGTAGTTTTAAACACAATTAGGATTCTATTTTAAGGAAAAATCATAAACTGCCCATTTAATGCTAATGTTTGATCTACTGTGAAGCAGAGAAGGAGAAGCTATTACAAATTTGCTAATACCATCAAAACTTACAAAGTGATAAAATGAGGCTACAAGAAGAAAAGGCACTCATCCCAAGCACTAGCCGCGCTAATAGCTGTGAATATACAGCTGAGAATTATTCTGAGGCTCAGCGAGGTACAGTGGGCTATTTTATCTGCACTCTGCACCATGACCCTTGGATCTCCTGCTCCTCAGCTGGCCAAGATGATCTCCAAAGCAGAGACTCGCCCACCATGGAACTACCACCATGAAGACAGTCTTTTTTGCATTTTTATATTCATCTATTGAAAGTGACTATTTTTTGTGATTTTTATAGTATCTCTAACTATTTCAGCATAGAAGTACACAGATATATAATTTTAAGTAAATATATAGTTATCCTTGCTAATAAAGCCATAATATTTGAATTCAAAGACTGAATTGATTCAGTTGCATTTTAGGATGAATTCTTTCTCATCCAAACTCTGATTCTTTGCTGTGGGAAACTCAGGAATTTGGCTAACTAGGCCCTCCTTGTTCTCTGAATGTGCCACCCCAGCTCAGGGGCTGATGTTGAGATAGTAAGGGACAGTTACCATCATGGAGATGCCAGGTTTTGTTTTACTTTATAAATGCATTACCATAAGAACTAAGGAGACCACAGCTGCTGATGACTATACAAGTTGACCTCTTTCTAAATTAGAGCACATTCAGGGCCTGCAGAAGCCAGAAGCCATCCCTAGTAACCTGGGGGCAGACAGCAATGATCTTCCTGTGTTCCTGTGAAAAGTGAAATTATATTTCCCTCTTGGTTGGAATTTGGAGGCTGTTTTCTTCAGTTTGGGAAAATGACTCTCTCTCTCTCTCTCTCTCTCTCTCTCTCTCTCTCTCTCCCTTTCATCTCTCTTTTGGCAGGGAATCAGGGCATCTCACCATGTTGCCCAGGCTGGCCTCGAACTTGCAATCCTTTAGCTTCAGCCTCCTGAGTTACTGGGATTACAGGCACTGCACTTGGCTAAGATCACTATTTCTTAGTTGAACCCCAATTGTTTTAGTCAGCTTTTGTGTTGCTGTGACCAAAGGACCTGAGAAGAACAACTTAAAGAGGACAAGTTTCTTTTGGCTCACAGTTTCCGAGGTTCAGTCTATGGTAGGCCAACTCCATAACTCTGGATTGGAGGTAAAGTAGAACAACATGGTGAAAGGTCACAGCAGAAGAAAACAGCTCAGGACATGGCAACCAGGAGAGGGAGAGGGAGAGAGAGAGAGAGAGAAAGCTCCACTCACCAGACACAAAATGTAAACCTCAAAGGCACACCCCTATCCTCAGTGACCTACTTCCTGAGGCCACAGTCTACCTGCCTATGGTTACCACCCAATTAATCCATATTAGTGGATGAATCTACCAATAAGTTATACTTTTCATAATCTAATTATTTCACCTCTGAAAATTTTGTGTTGTTTCACAAGACTTTGGGGAGGATACCTCATATCTAAACCATAAAACCAATGAAGATATAGGGTTGCACTTTGGAGTCTTGTGATACCTTGTGAGCTTTAAATATTAGAATCAATCTGTGCATTGACACCCTAAGATAACATAAGGCTCAGAGAGATGCCCTGAAGAAGAGCAGCACCAGTCTTCCCCTCTCAGGCTGTCTCTGGGCTTTACATGTTGAGGGTGTGCCAGTTGCACAACTCTGTGGATAGGCTGAAACCCATTGGATTATACACTTTCAATGGGTGAATTGTTTGGTATGTTAATTATATCCCAATAAAGCTATTATGTTTTTTTTAAGTCTTAGTCATTCGCTATCTATAGGACAAGTTTTTAAGAGAGGAAATCAGTACCACTATTAGATTCAGACACTTGGGGCTTCTCTCCTGGGTGCTATACTTTCAAGCCCTCCCCCACTTTTGACACTCTTATAGCAGTCCTCTCCCCTCATGTTGACATATCCATGAGGTCAAGGTGATGTGATCACCTGGGTTCCTCATTCTCATTTATAGGTGATATTATTGATTCCAGGAACTTAGAAGTTTCTGCTCAAATGACCCAATTTGCTTTCATGGCTTACAGAGCCACGTCACCAGCCCATCTCCGTGGCAATGGCAGGTAAGTGTATGTAATCCTAGTTGCAAGGAGTGATCTTTGCATTCAGGGGATATAGACAGAACTGTATGTGGATATACAGGTTGAGATGTCCAGGCAGTTGCAAATGACCCCCCAGTGCAGGACTGAGTTGGAGTAGGATGAAAAATAGATTACTCAAGAGCCAGGCACCTCTGTTTGCACTCTTATTCCAGGTCCCTCATGTTTTGGGACATGCAAGCCATGAAGGAGCAAGGTCTAAAACCAGTATATATGTGCATCAGGGTACCCTGGTGTTTCCCCAACATAATTACATTCCTTCTTTTTTAGAAATTCAAATACAATAATGTCTTACTTTTTGCATTTAACACACATTATTATTTATTTCTTACAGTGAAGTGGGTACTGTTATCAGCTTGCCTAATGAGAATCCTGAAGCTTGAAGAGGTTAAGTAAATAGCTGAGTCAGAATTTGGTACAGAGAATCTGACAAAAGCCCACTGAACCATACTACCTCCTAGGAATGCTTGGCTCGTAGATAAGATTGGGTTAGCAAGAAACAGGCCTCTTTTATCTTCCAACAGTTTGGAGAGTGATAGAATAAAAAAAAAAAGTGGAAAAAACGCATACCCTGCAACAGAATAGTGACTAAGTTCCTTTCATTCAAACAAGACCAGATAGCAAAGAATGTACATAAGTATTGTAATATGAATCACATTTGAAGAGGACATTTTCATTTTCTCTGCAGCCTGAGGCAATGGGTTGTCAGTTATTCCTTCTAAGATTAATCTTTCTGCATCAGAGATATGGAGATTAAGGGTTCAGGGCATGATGACTTATGCACAGATGAATTTGATTTTCTATATGTTACTAAAAATTTGGTTCACAAAGCATTCCTTCCATCTGAAATCTCAGCACTATGGTTACTTTAAACTGACTGCTGTGCTTAGGGGTGGCTTTCTTAAGGTTGCAAACAAGACCTTCAAATTTACCAGCTCATACTGGTTTTATAACAGCTGACTCAATTCCAGTATGGATTCAGCTAAAAACAATTTATAGAGAATAAATCTGAAAAAACATATTCCATTATTAAGTGACATCCTCATTTTATAAATGGGGAAACCAAGGCTCAGAGTTCTGCAGGATGTTGAAAGTGACAGGGCACTGACCCTACTTTGCAGGTCATGTCTGTCCAGCAATTTACAGGTACAGGGCCCTGTTGTCTTCACAATCTCATGTGGTTTTGATGTTAACTTAGTGACCTATGGAGGAACAGAGGCCACATGGTGAATGCTTTCCCAACTTCCATTCTTCTATCTCCTACTCCCAGAAGTAGCACCCAGATCTTCACTTGGAAGAGACTCCCTTCCCAGACCCAGCTGTCCTCTTTGAACAGTTAGGCCTCTCCCTTCTCTCCAGAATGGCCCTGGTTGCTTTTAAGTGTTCCACATAACCATTTAGGCTGGCCATGTGACCTAGGTTGGCAAGCAAAATTTGAGGAGACAGCTGCTGGGACTTGCAGGAAGGAAATTTCCTCTTCCATGCATGTTTTCTTCCTTTGGAGGGAGTAGTGTGTGGAACAGAGGCCTGAAAATACTGCTGTGGGTTTTGCTACCAAGAGAGGAAGTAGCCAGGGGAAGGGATGGAGGCTAGGGGAATGATGGAAGGGGTGGGGGGAGCTGACCCCTAGAGAAGGACAGAGTAGAAGGAAGGACAGGGACAGAGCCATGGCACTGTGACCTCAGGATCAAGTCACACCCCAAACTAGTCCTTTGTCTTAATTAGGACTGCATTGCTGTGATTGGGGACCATCTCTCTTTACTTTGCATGTAAGAAACTGAGGTTCAGAGAGCTTGAGTGACTTTTTAGTTCCCCACACTAGAAAGAAGGACAACTTTGCTTCAAGTCCAGAGCTTCTTCAGTGTTTCTAAAGACACTTTCCACAAACATGAGTAAGAACAATGCTTCTTCCTCCTCACCCAGGATAAATAAGCAAACACCCACTCCATAGAAGATGTATGGGGCAAAGGCCAGAAGAAATAGAAAAGAACAATAAGGTAATTGTAACAGAAAGAGTGGTGCCAAAGGCAATAGAACCAATAGAATTGGAAATTGCCAATCTTGGGCATTCAGAATAAGTCCCATTAAAAATGTTGATTGATGTGTTATAAATCAGGGAGGCCATTTAAAATTTTTATCCTTAGTTGGGAACCTCAAAATATTTTCATGATATGCCAACAACTGTGGGGCAAATAAAAATTCAATTAAAAAAAGAAACAAAATACTAACTTTAGAACAGACCTGAGACATCATTTCTTTCTATTTTCTAACAATGGAGACATTCTTTTTACTAATCACTAATGGATGGATATCTTTTGTTTGAATACCTCTATTGATAGAGATCTCACTACCTTATAAAGTGAATTTTTTAAAAAATATTTGTGTTCTTTTTAGTTATACATGACAGTAGAAACCATTTTGATCTATTTATACAAACTTGGAATATCTAATTCTAATTAGGATCCCAGTCTTGTAGACTACATGACCGTGAGATTCATTGTGATGTATTCATATACACCACAGTATATGATGTATATGACATCATATACATTGATGTATGTATGAAATAAAGTTATGTTGGATTCATTCCACTGAATAATTCTGTCTTTTAAACTACAATGTAATCTTATTTAATCAATGAAAGAATTTTAAATACACATAAGCAAAAATAGGAACGTTGCCATGTAATATTTTTACATAACTCTTTTTCTTGCTATTTTCCTATTGTTCTGTAATAAACCTTCCTCTGACTGACAAACAGCACATGTGTTCTGACCAAGCAGAATGTATAAAAATAATTAATTTCTAGTTTTAAAAGCCTAAGTCAGGACATAAGCAATATATAGATGTAAAGCCAGATTATCGTGCCTTGAGAACAACAAAAAGATTCTCTTGATGGTGGAGGTAAAAGAATGAGGAAAGAGGCAAGAAGCTGTGAGACAGGGCTGCTTGGGATGCAAGTTGCAGCCTGCTCACCTTAGGTGAACCCTGGATGAGGTGGGACAACAGACGTTCTAGATCAATTTGAGGGAGTCGTGGGCCCTCTGCCCTTTGCTGAAGAGAGTCTAAGGAAAGGGAAAATAGGCCAGAGTAGAAATGGCTGGGTGGACTGTGGGGGAAACAGATCTGGGCCATCCTGCAGCCCTTCCCATGGCCCAGCCCAACATGGTGCTGGGCGAAAGGATGTTTCCTAAGCCTGGAGACAGGGAAGGATGTAGCATGTCATTATTGTGGTTGTGATGAGGCAGATTCCACTGTAACCTGGGTGAGCTCAGTACATAAAAGTGGTAAGATGTAGGTTAGTCAGTGGGAATGAATGGTGACCTAGGTCAGGCTCCACAGGCCTCTGCCATCATCATGGGGCTGCGTAACACCCTGAAAGAAAACACATTCCCCAAATATTGATTATCTGTTGCTTTTTGGCTTCCCCAAACCAAACCTCTTTCTGGAAATCCTTAGGGGAATTCACTCCCTCTCTCCACTGCCCGCTTTCCTGGTTAGAGTGAAGGAGTATGGTTCACATAGGGTGCCTATATTTGTTACTGGATGAGGATACATCTTGGTCAATTTTTCCAACTGCCTAGCCTTGCCTTGTTCCTGACAATTCTCCAAGCCCGTGTGCTACCCAATACATTCCAAAAAAATTCCTGTTTTAAGGAAGGCAGTATCTGTTTGTTTCTTATAATTCACGGATACGGAAACTTATGCCAGGGAATATGCCCAGCCTCTTCAAGTCAGAGGAGCTCTAAGGTAGCAATCTAATCTGTGGTTGATCACATTGCCTTGGCAGGCACTCGAGGACAATGATCCTTCTTTTAGGATTCAGAGACAGGAGCCCATGGTCCCTTGTAGCAGAATGTCTCATTTATCACCTGTGGTCCTGTGGAAGGAGTGCGTAACAAATGCAAGGCAAGTTTCAGGGCAGCACATACCCACTGTCCTGGGACACACACCCACCTCTATGCAAGATCAACTACTCAAGGGCTTTGGAAAGGTCCTGCTTCTAATGACCCTTAGCAGTCTATTAAAAAGAGGGCTGGGGGCATATGTTAGTGGTAGAGCACTTGCCTAGCATGCACAAGGGCTCTCGTCTGATCCCTAGCACTGTGTGTGTGTGTGTGTGTGTGTGTGTGTGTGTGTGTGTGTGTAAGACAGAGAGAGGATACAGCAAATAAAAAATCCTGAAATTCTCAATTGAAGGCATACAGTAGCACTCAGGAACTTTCTATGTAATGCTAAGTGAATTTCCAATCTTTAAACATACAGCTGAGAGAATGGAAAACAAATCAAAGGTGGACTCTGAGGTTTGCAGAGTTACATTGGTTGAATTCACAGCCTTGTCTTGCCTCTTTGGAGAAAGTTAGGCGCTGCTAAGGAAAGACTTGCAATGAGGAGTAAGACTTGCAATGGGGACATACAGGAACACTGAGAGAGCTCACCAACCAAAGTAGCATTCCTCCTTTTACTGAGGCCTCTGATTTTTTTCCTCAAAGATATTGTCATTCCCTTTCCCGAAGACTAACACTGATGGGGAGGAAAAGAAGAGGGAAGGGGAAGCTCTGGGGAATGAAACTGATCAAATTATGTTACATGCAGGTATGAATATGCCACAGTGAAACCCACTTTTCTATATAATTATTATGCAACAGTAAGTTATTTTTAAAAATTAGAATTTTAAAAGAGCTAAAACAAGAGTCATGCCAAAAGAAGGATCTTTTCTGTTTGCATGCACTGTGACATCCCTCCTTTGTCTCCAGGATCTGACCTACATACCTGTTGGGAGGTGGGGAGTGAAAAGTTGAATCTGGGAGCAGAAGGCATATATAACAAATGATTTACAAGGTTTTGTTAATTTACACCTTCAAAGATTTGGGAAATATGCGTGGGGATGAATTCTGCAGGCCCTTGACTAGGGTCAGACGAACATAATTTTAGGCCGCGTTGAAGTCGTGGACTCCAGATTCTGCTGCGAGCTCGGAGCAGCTGGGAGTAGATACTGTTGTTTGTTCAGTTGGTTGACAGAAATCTGGACTCATTGGTGGCCAACATTAAACAGAGTTGAGATGTCATAAATTCCTTGATATCAAGGAAAGGAAAGAATCCAAAGACTGAGAGATAGGAATGCTGGAGTGAATTTATCATGTGCAACTTACCCTCCCACTCCCTAACCAGGTCTCCTGGGAGAGTCAGAGGACATCCCTTTGCCAAAGTCTTGAGAAATACCCTCGTGAGGGAGCACCAGCAACCACTCTCCAGGGCTGAGGGCAGTGCGGAGAGGTGAAGTGGACAAGGCTCCCTGGATTCAGCTGGAGAGGAGGGTCCCAAGCCTCAGAGTGCATGTGGCAGCTCTTCATGGCAGAGGCAGAGGTTAAAGGGGAAGTCCTCCCTGTCCTCTCCCTGGACACATGGGGCTTGAATCCAGGCACTGATAACTCCGGTCCAGAACCCTGAACCTGAGCAAGTGAAACCAAGATGACAGAGGGTAGGACTGTACCAGAGGACTTTAGGATGAAGGTCCAACCACACAACCCTGTTGAATTCACCTTTTGGTAGCTTACAAAGCTGAACACTATCAAATTCTTACGGATCCTCCAATTCCATCTTGCCTTACCCGCTCCCTGCCGTCCATGAGGATCTAACCACACTGGTCTTCCCTCACTTCCTTAAGCTAGCCCAGGATTCTCATAGATGCTGTTTACTGTTCTTAAAATATTCTTCTCTCAGCTCTGGCCTGGTTAACTCCACTCATCCTTCAGGTTTCTGGAAAAATAGCCCTTTTTATTAGGTCTTTCCTCTTATACTCTATTTGTTTTCTTCTATAGCTCTTATCACAATGTTAATTACATTTTAATTTGTGTATATTTTCTGTAATGTCTGGCTGCTCATGAACTTATGTTTTATGAGAGGAGGGGTCGCTTCTGCCTTGTTCCTGTGTTCCTGCTCGAAAATTGTCTGCTTCATGGATGAGGTTTATAAGTTATTTTGATTATATTTCTTCACTTGTAAAATGAGGAACATCTTTATGTGTCAATAAACACATATCTATAAAGACATTTTTAATGACACCATAGTATTCTGCAGGAGGGACAATGACAATAATAACTGCAGTCTTATCTGAACATTACTACCTTCCAGACCCTCTTATAAGAGCTGCCATGTGTAACATATTTAATCTTCTCGGTCCTCATGGGGTGTAGACATGTATTTCTTTTTATAAACATGGGAATGGAGGCGGAGAAACGTCAAGTAACTTTCCTCAGAGTCTCATAGGCTGTGTCCTGAGCAACCAGGGTTTGAAGCAAGGCATTTTAACTCCAGGGCCTGTGCTCCTAATCTCAAGTTAGGTTGCACAGAAAATTCTATTTCAATTAAGCAGTACCCTTATTGATGTGCATTTAAGTTGTTTCTAACTCTGGGCCATTACAGATGCTGAAATTCATCCTTTTACCTTTGAAATATTTGAATATATTTTGTCAAACTTCCCACCATTTTCCATCAGGGAAGAGTCACTCATGAATATGGTTCTTTTATGCCAACTTATTAAATAGAACAAGATTTAAAGGTCAGCACCAGAGACACCCTTGTCTTGTCCTGACCAGCTACCACCTGTCTTCTCTGTCACCTTGGTACTCGCTCCTCCACAAACCTTTTCCAACCAGCCTTGATGGCTTAGGCGGCTCTCCTCAGGGCTGCTCCAGGTCTCTGACCATGCTTTATCAAAGCACTGGCCCCCTATGTCAAAAATGCCTGCCCACTGCCCTCCACACTAGCCTTCCTGAGATCAGGAATGATTTCCTCAGCACCTCAGCTTCCAACAACATTTTGATTTTCTTTAAATCCTAGATATTAGCACCAGTGGGTGCTCCATCGGGGATATCCACCCAGCCACATGGTCTATACTGCTAGACTGCTTTCTACCCACACATGCATCTCCAGGACCCAAGCCCTATGGTCAGTAGTTTCTCTCGTGCTAAGAACCTTCAGGTTATTCCACGTCCTGGAAATGAACTTCCTTTCCTAGATCCTTGTCATTGTCCCCATCTATATTCTTGCAGCAGGATAATTTCTGCTCTAGAAATGCACAAGGAGAATGCCTTCTGCTCATGACTTCTTATACCAGAGTCTCAGCAGCAGGGAAACTATCTGGAATGTCCCATGGCTCCAACTTGGACTCTGTCTTTGTCTGTGTCTTCCCTTCCAAGGCTTTCCCTTCTCAGACCATTAATTAGACATTGGGCTTGCTCAGATTAAAGCTGGGGCCACTGCAGCATAGAGTTTAGCTCTCAGGGGTCAATCTTCCCTCACTCTCAATTTCTATCATTTCCACATACCAGGTATGTCCTTACTATCTTCAAGTCTGTCTAGCCGCTGACCTTGTTGGGATTTTTCTTTGTCATGGATAACTCTGCTCTGTCTTTTTTTGTTTTTGTTTTGTTTTGGTTTTGTTTTGGTTTTGGTACCAGGGATTGAACCCAGGGGCATTTAACCGCTGAGCCACATCCCCAACTCTTATTATTTTCTTATTTTGAGACAGGGTCTTGTTCAGGGCCTCACTAAGTTGCTGAGGCTGACTTTGAACTTGTGATCCTCCAGCCTCAGCCTTCCAAGCCACTGGAATTACAGGTGGGCCCCACTGTGTCTAACCTCTGCTCTGTCTTTGCTCCTCTACATGTGAATCCTGCTTTCTGCTCTCTGTTTGGCCCCTTCACAGTTCTGGATTTGGCATCCTCTGTGTCTCTTGAGGGTCTTGGGTTTCTTTGGTTTAGTCATGAGAACTTTGGAGGTAGAAAAACCTGGCTTGGAATCTCATCTCAGTCAACATTCATTTTATTATATGATGTAACCCACCCAAGTATCTTGTGATGCCCTACTGGGTTAGCCCCCTTTGTTGACAGATGAAAAACACGGGGCACAGAAAGCTTACGTAATGCTTTTTAAATTTCCCAGCTAGTAAGGGGGTGCCTGAGATTCAAATTCTGGTTTCTGTGTTTCTCAAACCCACATTCTTCCTGCCCCTTGGCTTCCAGCAAGCACAGTGAAGGGCAGGGCCAGCCACTTCACTTTTATGAATTGCAGCTTCCTCCTCTCTAAAGTCAAGTTAGTAATAGGTTAATAAGAGCTACTTCTCAAAGCTGTTGTGAAGATTAAGTGAACTTATGCAAATCAGACACCTAGCTCAGAGCCTGGGCACTGTGCAGGAAATGCTGCCCTCCTCCTGCCCGGCCTTCTGGGCAGACTCCATAGCCAGGCAGGAGCTCAGGGAAGCATCAGCTGCGTCAGCCACACAGGGAGGAGCTGCTTCCCCACTCAGTCCTGCAGGATGCCCTGGGACCTGCTCCTACTGCCTGGGAGGTCAGGTCTTCAGCAGCCTGTGGCACCCAGAGAGGTGACTGACTGCTTATGGATAGAGACACTATTTGGGGGAAAAAAACAAACCAATCCGAAACAACAACAACAACAACACTTCTTTTTGGGGGGATAAATCTCCTTTTTGGTATTACTTATTTCTCTACCCCATCTAAGTATGCTCACAGCCTGGCTTTGAGTTACAAGGACATAAATCTCCATCACAAATTTATTGCCATAATTTATCAGCTCCTGTTGTTCAATGGCCAAGTAGTTAATTTTAAAATGAAGTGGGGCTGTTTTCATTAATACCCTTGCATTAACTACCTATCAAAACACGCAGAGACAATTAATACCATGTTGCTGAAGTACTGAACCAATAAATATCTCCAGTCTTGTCTTGTCTCTGGCAGATAAAAGACATTAGACTTGTCCCCTATTTTAATAATATTCTCCCATTTTCTTTCTCTCCACAGTATCAGGAACATTTACATTTAAGAACCAGATTAAATAGCGGGACCAACCCATAACATGAATTTAAAAGGCTGTTTCACATGACATCTAAGTAATGCCTTCAGGATACCGTGGTAATGACAATGTCCCTGGGAGTAGATGGAACATCTCTGAAGATGATACATCATTAATACCAAAGCCTCTTGGCTTTAAAGACTTGGGGGAAAGCAAAAGTCCTTAATTTGATGGAGTCTGGAGTCCAGGTTGGTTCAGCAGTCTGAGCAGTGGGTAGAACCAGAATTCACCCTTTCATAGACTCAAATTCTTTGTAGAAAGAAAATTCTAGATTTCCACAACTCTGGAACTCCATCAGGGATTCAGAGCATGTGGTAATTTGTTATTTTACCAAGACATGACTTTATACCTCATGTAAAGGTTGCTCTGTGGAAGTGACTTCTCATTCTGAGGGAAGCCACATAATCCTCCTGGTCCTGGGCCAATCATTTCTTCCTCCATCATTAATTGTGGCCCTACTGTGTGCTAAACACTGTTCTTGGCCCTGGGGGATGGAGGATGAAACCTCTGCTGTCTTCTCAGTCTGCAGGGAGCAGATTCACATCTCCTTTATTATTTTCCATGTGCCAGCATCATTTACACAGCAACTCTTGGGAGGTAATGAAAAATTGGTTTCTTTAAGCAAAGTAGTTCTAAAAAGAAATCCAGGTGGTACATTAAAAATGTTTTTATTGCTTTCTCCCCTCTTACTGCTTAAATAATATGTTCACTGTGGCAAAAATTAGAAACTATAGGTAAGCAAAAAGAGAATAATGAGTTCCCTCCCTCCCACCACCCAAAGATAACCCAGTTAACCTTGGCCTCCTGCACTCGTGAGCCCACTTTTCCCTTTTTCATTTGTCCACCATGTTTGGTTTTAAAAAAGTGTAATTTCTCTTTGTATAATTGTCTGCCTCTCATTTCCTCATTTTAGACTACACAGTCGCACTATTTCTCCTGATAAACATGCCTCCATAACTACCAGCTGTGTGCCCCTCAGGCCAACTCATGCATGGGGCATTTTAAGAACATATGATAGCTGGTTTAACAAGGTCTCCATTTTTTGCGTATTGATTTTATTATAAACAAAACTATGCTTTTATTTGTCTAGTAGTGTTTATTACTATGGACACCCCTAATTATTCCCTGGGATAAATTAATCGAAGTGAAATTTTTAGGTCAAATAGCTGTACATTTTTAAGGTTGTTGATATATGTGGCCAAACTATCCTCAAAAATAGTTCCACTCTGCATTTCCAGATCAAGTCCTATGAAGATTCCCTGGCTGCCCACACTTGAGTTACAGAGAAGCAGGCTGCAGTGCCCTCTTGTCCTCCTCCTTCCTCCTGCCCAGAGTCCCCTCCCTGGGTCCTGCACCCACCCTGCCTCAGCCCAGGGCTTTTCCTCTAGCAGTTGTTCTGTTTCTCTGCGGGCTCTTTCCTCAACTGCTATGGATTGCCCTGGACCATGTTGGAGGCTTGGTCCCCAGTGTGGTAGTGGGAGAGATGGTGGGATCTTAAAAGGTCCTGAGGTCATGGGGGCACTGTCCTCAGAAGGGATTAAGGTTCTTGTGGGACCTTGAATTAGTTTTTGAAAGTAAATTTTTCTGAAAGTCAGAGCCTGGCTTCTGAAGTGCTCTTGGCTTCCTGTCTGGTAGTGTGTGATCTCTCCCTCCTGCTGGCTTCCGCCATGATGCCATCTCTGCCCTCACCGGAGTCCGAACCAATGGGGCCATTTGATGTTTCAGCGTCCAAAACTGTGAGTTTTCACATATTCTGTTATAGCAACAAAAAATGCAATAACAACCTTTAAAAATACATTTTTTGCATATTAAAAGAAAAAATCCTTGATCTTTGTTATAGGCTAAATTGTATCCCCAAATTCCTCTGATGAAGTTCCAGTATCTCAATGTGAATACCTTTGGAGATAGGACCTTTAAAGAGGGAATTCAATTAAAAAAAAAGACTTTTAGGGTAGGCCACAATCTAATCTGAGTAGTCCTTATAAAAATGACATTTGGAAACACTGAGAGACCAGGATGTGTATACACAGAGGATGGATCATGTGGGACACAGGAAGAAGGCAGCCATCTGAAAATCAAGGAGAGGGACCTCAGAAGAAACCAAGTCTACTGATACCTTGCTCTTGACTTTTGAACTCCAGAACTTCAAAAATATAATAATAAAATAAAATTCTGTTGTTTAAGCTGCCCAGTCTGTAGTATTTTCTTATGGCAGCCCCTGCAAATCAATGCAATCTTACTAGAAAACCTCCCACTGCTGCCCTGACACACCAAACTCCTTGACGATTATGCTCACATGCTTCATTCTCTTGCTCCTTCTTATGCAATCTGGCTTATCGCAATCTGGATCCAATTTGTTTTAAAATGTGCTTAGAAGACATATTTTTAAAGGTTGTTATATTATTCCATTTTTTGGTCAACGTTCAAATCAGGGTTACCAACCACCTCCATGATACCAACCCAACATCATGCCCACCATGTCATGTTAATGTAGTTGCTGTTGCTATTAAACATTTGAATAAGAGACACCAGCTCAGTCTGCCAAATGAGGGAAGAGAGTAACAAATACATCCACATTATTCCTTTCCAAGAGTGTTTTGCATTTTTCAATATATGGGAATAGGCCTACACTTTTTTTTTTTTTTTTTTGGTGCTGGGCGACGTCCCCACCCCTACTTTGTATTTTATTTTTTTAAAGGGTCTCACTGAGTTGCTTAGGGCCTCGCTAAGTTGCTGAGGCTGGCTTTGAACTCAAGATCCTCCTTAGGCATACACATTTTAGGTTTATTTAGAAAATAGGATAGGCATATATATTATAGATGATTTAGGAAATGCAATGTGAGGTCTTGGTTAATTTTCTTCAGGTCTTGCTTTTTCATGCAGATGTTGCCTGCAGCCTATGGTCTACAGAACATTCTCTGTACAATTATTTTGAATCCGTCTTTCTTCCTTTCTAGGTAACATAACCATGCCTCCTCCAGCTGTACTCAGGCTGTTTAAAAGGAGCGTGTAGTTACGGATCTTCCCGATTCTCCTTTCAGCTTCCTGAGACTCAGATATGAGGCCCAGTTTCTGGAGGTGCCTTGACCTCTACGAAGATCAAAAGCTGGCAGGTCAATAAGAAACCCCTGGACTGTGAACCTGGTGCCCACACTGTCCCCACCTGGCCTTTCTTACCTGTATTCTTAGATGGCCCAGGTGTGGCCACTGAGGGCTCCTCAGGATTTGGCAGTGATGCAAAATGCCATTCAGAAGGAAGAGCGAGCCCGCAGTGACTGGCAGTCAGCACCTGGCTCGGGTAAGGGTGTGGACCCAGAGACGTTTCTTTCATCACCTGGGTGTTGTTTTCCTTTCTGGAAGGAGGGACTTTAAGTGACCTTTCATAGGCTCAGGGAGAGGCGGCTTAGGGTGTTTGAAAGCAGATTTATGGACTCAAGGTGCAGAGGCTCCTGACCTGCTGGCACAGGATGACAATAGAGGAAGGAATTTGGATTCTCCTTTAAGGTGTGGGTTGTTCCTATCACACCCCTATGGGTACCCAGGGCCAGGTGTGGCAGGTGGGGCTGGTAGGAGGTGGAGGGACTTTCCTAACCAATCCATCAATCAAACTGTGCCTCCTGAGAGCCACGTGTCAGAGCCTGGAGGGAAGAGGGCAATCTCAGACCCAGCTGGCACCAACCTCCTCTTCTCTGAAAACTCCTCCAGTTCTCAATGTCACACCTGCCCCTGCAGCTTTCTGGGTGGCTCCTTTGAAGCCCATCTCTCTCTTTTCCAATATAGTCCCTTTCTCAGGCTCACCTGCTTTTCCATTGCCTGACCAAATTCCTCCTGGCATCCTGCTTCTTGACACAATCATCAGTAGTTTCAGTGAACTTGTTTTTGGAGTATCTTGTTTGCATCCCATAGTAAGGATTTAGAAATGTTCCTTGCCTTAAGTTGAGAGGGAAAAACAGGTACACCGCGAAAAAATGCCAGCAATAACAGAGAGAGAGCTACAGCAGGAAAAAACTCTGAGCACTATGGGGGTTCGAGCCCCTGAGGACAACCTTTCAAGTCCTGTGCCAAGTTTCAAGTTTCAAGCCCCAAGATTTCCAAGTTTCAATCTCAACCTTGCATTTCCCCCTGAGCCTCAGACATTTAACAACCTACTGTCTACATGATTCAATGTCTCTCATGCATCTGGACTTCAACTGTCCAAAGTTCAGTGCTTAGTCTCCCACACCCTAAACTGACAGGCAGTAGCACCCAGGCCCATCCCTGTGCAGCCACTGCAACCCCACCCCCCAATCCAAACCTGCTGCTACATCCGCATCAGGTGCCCAGAGTCTGCTGTCATTTCAGACCTAGAGAATTTCTCTTTTAAGGTTTCAGGCTCAGGCAATTAATTTTTCAAAATGTGTATTGTCTAGCATCTTCAGTTATAAAAAAGCTGTGAATTTCAGAGTAGCCTAGTCTACCTCAAGTAACTTCACTCTATTAATTTTTTAAATTATAAGATATAACACACATAGAGGTAAGTGTACAAAATAAGTCTACAACTTTACAACTTATCCTCTGCAAACATTCTCCCTAATCCTCTTGATGTGGTGAATTACTTTGAGTTTTGAATGCTCAATCAACCCTACTGGAATGAAACCAATCTGGTTGTGCTGAATGCTCTTTTACTATAACACTGAATTTGGTGATAATGTTTGGTTTAGGAGTTTTGCATCCATGTCCAGGAATGAGATTAACCTGGAGCTTCTCTTTCCTTCAATGTCCTTTTCAAGTTTTGGTGTCCTGATAAAATAATTAAAAGAGGGTCTCATTTCCCGTCCTCTAAGAGTTAGGAGCTATTAGCATTTCCCTCCTTCAGTGCCTGGTGATATGCTTGAGGATATTAGGGCCTGCCACCTTCTTGGTGAGAAGAATTTTCACTGGTTTTCATTGTGATATGACAGTGGAAAACGCCAACAATAACAAAACAATAACAGATTTTCTATTTCATTTTGTGTTGGGATTTTAAAGGAATTTGTCTACGTAGCCAATATTTTTTAGTTTATCAGTATGAAACTAGTTCACGAACTTCTCTTATTTTTAATGATGACCACATCTATAATTATGTTCTCCTTTTCATTTCTGACATGGCTTATTTGTGCATATGGATCAGTCTTCTTAGGGAGTCTTCAGTTTTATTGTGTGTTTCAAAGTGCCAATTCATAGCTTTATTAATCCCTATTGTAGGTTCACGTTTCTTTCATTACTTTTTCTCTATCTTTCTATCTACTTTTTTTGGGCATATTAGTGGTTTTGAAATTTGTGTTGAATCCTTAATGCAATGATTTCACCCAATTATGGTTTTTTTTTTTTTTTTTTTGGGGGTTCTGGGGTTTACACAGGGCGTTTTTTTTTTGAGACTGAGGGACTCCTACCAGTGAGCTACATCCCCAGCCCAAAATTTAACTGAAGTACAGTTAAATTTATTTCTCTTGGATGAAGTGTCTGTTCAAATCTCGTCCAGTTTTTGATTTGAGGTATTTGTATTTATAATTGTTGAGATTTGAGTGCTCTTTATATTTTCTAGATGCAAGTTCCTTGTCAGATATATGTTTTGAAGTATTTTTTCTAGTCTAAGTTTGTCTTTTCCATCTCTGAGCAGTGTGTTTTGACAAGCCAAAGATTTTAGTTTTAATAAAGGCCAATGGATTGTTTTCTAAATAGATCATGCTTTTGCTGTTGTATCTAAGAATTCTGTACAACTTAAGGTCACAAAGATTTTCTTGTATATTTTATTCTAGAAATTGCATAATTTTAGGCTTTGATATTTAGTTCTATGATCCATTCTAATGTAAATTTTGTACAAAGTATAGTTGTTTTCCTCCTCCTCTTGTTGCTCTTTTTCCTTCTCTTCCTCCTCTTTCTTCTTTATGCCAATGGACAACCCATTTTCCACCACTGTATGTTGAAGAGACTATATCCATTCAATTGTTTTTGCACATTTGTCAAAAATAAATGACTGTATTTGTGTGGATCTATTTCTGGACTCTATTCTGCTCTATTGATCTATCTATGCTTTTGCCAATACTGCACTGTCTTGATTATGGTAACTTTATAGTCAGTTGGTCTTGAAATCAGATGGTATGAAACCTCCAACTTTGTTCCTCTCTTTTGAAAGTATTTTGGCTATTTTGGTCCCTTTGCCTTTCCATATGAGTTCTGCAACCAAATTACTAATACGCACAAGAAAATGGTTCTGAGATTTTTATTTAGAATACATTGACTCCACAGATCAACTCATAGAGGACTGACATCCTAGCAATGTGGAGTCTGCCAGTCCAAGAATTGGGTATATCTCGCCACTTATTAGGTTTTATTTATTTTTCCATTAACATTTTATAGTTTTCAACATGCAGATCTTGAACATATTTTATTAGGTATATACCTAAGTATTCTGGGGAGTACATTATAATAGTATTTTAGAATTTGAATTCCAGTCATTCATTAGTATGACATTAATATGATTGATTCTGTATGTTGACCATGTTGCTGTTGTGGATTGAATGTGTGTGGTTCTACCTATCCTCTAAATTCATATGATGAAGTCCTAATTGCCCAAAAGAGGTAGTTAGGGTTAGATGAGGTCATGAAAATGGGGCCTTCATGCTGAGATTAGAGTCCCTATAAGAGGAGACACCAGAGAACTTGCTTGCTGTCTCCATGGCATATACACAGAGGGTCATGTAAGTCCACAGGGAGGTGATAACTGTCTACAACTCAAGAGTGAAAGAGCCCTCAGGGTGAAATCCAGCTCACTAGTACCTTGCTGTTGGGTGCCCCAGTTTCCAGAACTGTGAGAATTAAATTTCTGTTGTTTAAGTCACCCTGTCTGTGGTATTTTGTTATGACAACCCCAGCAGACTAATACCCTTGCTATTCTCATTTATTATTACTAAGAACACTTTTTTTTTTTGTAGATTCTTTGAATTTTCTTCAGAGACAATCAAGTAGCCTGTGAAGAAAGACTGCTTTATTTCCTTTTTTTAGGATTAGCAACAGTGACACGCTGAGCCACATGGACAAGAGCCTGAGGGGACAGTAAAGTCAGTAAAGTTAGACCTGTTTACTTAGAATTTTGATACTTTGTCATGAATACTTTCACATTAATTTTTATTTTAAAAAATGTTGCATAAAAATATTATTTACTTTAATTACCTAGTGTTTTTTATACCTTCTTAAATTGTGCACACCAGGCCTCACTTGCTGTGTCTAGCCCTGGCCCTGGGTCCACTCTGCTGTTGTTGGGAGCCAGAGCGCAGGGGTCCTGTTGTCGGCAGGCAGGGTAGGGCAGGATCAGCTGCTTTTCCTCCATGCACCTTTTCTTTCACCTTAGCTGATACAGACTGAGCGAAGGGGTTACCCGGAAAGAATGGTGGCATGGTCCTCCTTCCAACCTAAATCCTAAGGAATAACCTCTCTGTTCTGATGCAGGAAAGATTTTTATCTACTTAAATAAAACAACATTTGTAAATGGTACACACAGCAAAAAACCAAACAAAAACTACAACCAGCAAACAACAACAAAAACTGGCAATTTTGGTAGCAATTGTTATCATCTTTATTATTTTTATATGACAGTTTACAGGTGTTATTTATGGTTTCTCCTCATTGCTACAGGAAAGTTAATAATTTTTCCCTTTATGATCTCCCAAAGGGAGTCATTGTTTGTGTCCCAGGTCAGGGCTCCCTGGACTCCTGGTCACTAACAGCTGGAGAAAGTCAGCAATGATAGTCAGCTCTTGGGTTTATAAACAACATGTAACTCTATTTCTAAAACTGACTTTAATTTCTGATTCTAAGCTCCCAAGGTGTCTTGTGGCAGGCAACTTCCCTAGGTACTTTTGGGTAAATTGAACCCAATCAGTGATTTTTGTCAAATTTAGAATGATTGGATCCAAGTTCAGTTCAAAACCACCACTGGGGACTGGGAATTAGGTCAGTGGTGGAGCGCTTGCCTCACACGTGTGAGGCACTGGGTTCCATCATCAGCACCACATAAAAAATTAAATAAATAAAGATATTGTGTCCACATACAACTAAAAAAAAATTACCTCTGGTCTCTCCCCTCCTTTCTCTCTGGAGTAGGTTCCAAGGCCAGGGAGCCTGAGACAACCACATCTGGGCAGTGGTGAGTAATGTGGGTGGAGAGTCCAGCATCCCCTGCTTCTGGTTCTCATGTTGTCAGGGATGCTGTGGTCCTTGCGCGTCTCTTCTCTTGGCAGGATGCCACCTGAGGGCCACTCTGCCTGGGAGCACCTCCAAGTCCTGGGCAGTCCCGGGCCATAGTCTCAGGAAGCACCTCTTCCTTCCTCCTTCCCACAGGCCCATTCCTGGTGCCTCCTGGTTGTGCATGGTTTTGCCCCACCAGGTGATTTCTGCTAGATACATGCATGTTCCTCTCCCGAGGCCCATGTCTCCATAGGCAGCGTGGAGCTGCTCTCTCCTTTTTCCTGGGGACTTTCCCCTCCTCCCCTACCATCCTCTCCCCACCTCCTTTTAGGACATGACATGGGTGAATTCCCAACAGAGCTTCTATCTCCTCCAAAATCCCTCCTACATTTTCCTGCTCAGAGCCCATTTACCATTCCTTCTTTGGACAGGGGAGGAAGCTAATTTGGCCTCTTCGGAAGACTGTATGAATTGGTTGAATTGGAGAACAGTCAGAGGCAGCACTCTCTGAGCTGAACATGTAAGACACCAGGTCCTAGGTTCCATGATGGGTGCTGATCACAGCGTGCAATTCAGTTTATGGATGCTTCTTCTTTTTCAGGGGACGGGTGACAAGCAATGCGAAGCCCCAAGAGAAGAGATGGGAGCATGTGTCTTTGACATTTCTGAAATATCTGTTAGGATGCATGGAGTATTTTATTAACTTCAACTCAAAGGAGAAAATAGTTTAAAGGAACTTAGCCCAGTACCTGGCACTTGGTTTTTGTGAATGCAGGCCAACTTATAGTGATAACAATGTAATGTTTGCACCTCATATTATAGATCTGGAGGGAAAAAAAAGAAGATATGTTTGGTTCTCCCAACCCAGGAGCTCCAGAGCCCCCATGCTCTGAGTTATCTTGCCTTAAGGAGTCATTAACATTTCGTGTGTGTGTGTGTGTGTGTGTGTGTGTGTGTGTTTCAAGGCCAAGAAAGAGTTGCTCTGGACCCAGGAGAAAGAAGGGGGAACTTCTACCTAAATAATGTATTGGAAATTCAGCCTGAATACCATGGATGAAGGCAGGAAACTGAGTTAGTAGAAAAGGCCAAGTGGTCTTTTGAGAGAAGCTAAGAAAATGGAAGTCCAGAGTGTTCTGTCACTTGGGCCTCTTGTAAAGAAGTGTGAAGATGGAGA
Organism: Glaucomys volans; assembly: GCA_020662805.1. Taxonomy (NCBI): domain Eukaryota; kingdom Metazoa; phylum Chordata; class Mammalia; order Rodentia; family Sciuridae; genus Glaucomys; species Glaucomys volans. The sequence continues at coordinate 23,623 of JAJEJO010001693.1, forward strand.
GATGCTACCTGTGTGGCTGAAGGGCTAGCTGTGTGCTAACTGTTGGGAAGGGCCCTGGCCCAGGTTGGCCTGTGGGGAGCAGAGCTGCTCACCTTCTATGGAGACAATGGGGCCTGGCCAAGAAATCGCAGTTGCAGTAAGTCAAATATGCCCAAGGCCGGTGCCCTCTTATGATTTCTGGGCTGGGCAAGCAGGGTCACTCCACTGCAGGGAGAGGCAGGAGATACTCATGACTGCTTTCCTCATGCAGAGGTAGATTCAAGCACACCATCTCTTTCTCCATTTCAGTCCTTAAGTCCAAATCATCCAGGAGAAACTGAACCTGTTTTCTGGCTGTATGACCTCTGTGTTAGTTTGTCAACTTGCCTGGATCACAGGACACCCAGATACCTGGTTAAGCATTATTTCTGGTGTGTCTGTGAAGGTGCTTCTGGAAGAGATTCCCACTTGAATTGGTGGGCTGAGTCAAGCAGATGTGCCTCCCCAATGTGGCAATGTGACCTCATTCAATCCAGCCAGGGTCTAAATAGAGCACAAAATCAGAGGAGGACTGGATTCCCTGTCTGCCTCACTGCTCAAGCTGGGATGCCCATCTTTGCCTGTGGTGCTCTTGATTCACAGATCTTCACACTCACACTAGAATCTACAGCATCACATCTCCAGCTCTCAGGCCTGTGAACGGCATCGCTGGCTCTCCTGGGTCTCTGCTTGCAGAGGACAGATTGTGGGACTTCTCAGCCTCCATAACTGTGAGTCAATACTTCATAATAAACCTCTTTGGATATAGGTATAGATGAAGGTATCTGTCTTATTGGTTCTGGTGCTTTAAAGAACTCGAACTAATATAGCCAATACTAATCTCAGCTCCAAACTGGATCCTGACCAATACACAGTGGGCAGAGTGTGAATCTCTGATCTTCTAGCTCTCAGTGCAGCGACTGGGGATTTGCCTTGTTTTAACAAGTAGGGAGCTCCTGCAAGATGACTCCCCACAGTGTCACAGGCGCAACTGTGTCCTCAGGAGTCGTCTTCCCACTCAGCCTTCTGCCCGCCCCACGCTCCCTGTAAATGGCGCTCAGAGTAGCTAATGACTCAGTCAATGGTTCAGTGGTGGCCACTACTTTCAAAGGACAAGGATTTCTCACAGATTTAGCACACTCACATGGTATTAGAGTTATTCAGAGCTATCCTTAATTATTCTGAAAGGGTTGTGAGGTGACTACAAGTTCTAACTGTGAGCACTTTGGGGGTGTAAATATTTAATAGTATTCATGGATAGTATTTCTCTTAAAATGCATTTAACTCAGCTGTTTGGGCTCAGAGGAGGCTTCGTGGATCACATTTACTAACAGGGTGAGTTCCACCTCTATCTTAGTTTCTTCACTTCCTGGATGTGATTGGTGAGATCTCCCTGGCTGGGGGACTGGGCAGATGAATGATTAAATGAGGTGGCCCAGTGAGGTCAGGAAGTGCCAATAGGTCATATAGTGCCAATGCCTGGGCTGCAGAGCTGGGTGTCTAAGAGATGCAGGGGGACATGGGGTCCAGTCCATTACCCAGTGGAGCTTTTGTGGGAGCAGGTCAAAATCCTTATGTGACCACATTTACCAACTAGGAATGAGAATAAAATAGTGTATGAAGTTAGAAAACACTTTAAAGATCCAAATGAATAGTTTAAAATATGTAATTGGAAGTTTTGTGTGTGTGTGTGTGGGGGGGAGGGATGTATTAAGATTTAAGGGAGAAACTTTTAAATTTTAGGGCAATTATTTCAAAGCAATGGTCTGTGGGCTGTGTGGTTTGTCAGATCCTAGGGATAATTGCTGTTCTTGGTTCATAGCTGGTTCAGCTTAAGTCCCATTGAAAGCCAGTTGGGAGGTGATTGCTGAAGAGAAGAAGTGGAGTGTGTTGGCTGAACTGTGTCCTGCCAGCCCCCACCCCACCAAATTCCTGTCTCGAAGTCCTCACACCCACCACCTCAGAATGAATTTGGAGATCAGGCCTTTAAAGAGGTGGTTAAAATTCCAGTGAAGCTGGGTGGGCCGTTATCTAATGGAACTGGTGTCCTTTTAAGAAGAGGACATTTGCACACATAGACACCAAGGCTGTGTGTGCACAGAGGAAAGACAAGGTGAGGCTGCAGGGAGGAGGCCATCTGCATGTCACAGAGAGGGACCTCAGAAGAAACCAAACTGTCAACACCTTGGTCTTGGCCCTTCAACTTCCTTAGACGTAGGAAAGCAGATTTCAGTTTAAACCACCCAGTCTGTGGGGCTTGGGCTTGATGGCCTTGGCAGTCTAATAGAGGCCTAGAGGCGGACTTCAGTGAACTTCTGGAAGATTTCTGTGTGCAGAAGAGCAACCTTAGTCAGGACCAGTAAGTACCAGCAAACTAGTACCCTTCAGAATTCAGGCTTAGGGTAACAGGCAGAGAATAAATGGCCAAGTATTTAAGAATAAATGAGGGGCTGGGGTTGTGGCTCAGTGGTAGAGAGCTTGTCCAGCATGTGTGAGGCACTGGGTTCAATTCTCAGCACCACATATAAATAAACATATAAAATAAAGGTTCATCAACAACTAAAAAAATTAAAAAAAAAAAAAAAAGGTAAAAGGAAGCAAAATTCAGCATCACTCCTGAGGGGAACCCAGTCTGACACTGTGGGTGGAGAATGGACTCCATCCTTCCATCCCTCCTCGGAGCAACCTTTCAAACCTCATAAATGCTAGTTAGAGTGCGGGTTCTCCTGGAATGTCCAGGTCGACTACTTGAGACCAGCGTGTGCGGATTATCTGCTTTCATTGATCTGCACGTCAGACTTGAGAAGGGTAAGGATGATTTAATGCCTATTTTCAAAGAATGAAAGATCTTTTTTGTAGCTTTTGCCAAGGATCAGACAAAGGAAACGGGCTTCACCTGTAACAGGAGGGGGTCTGTGTTAGACAGGAGGGAGATTTATCAGGCAAGGAGACTGAAGGCACTGGAGTGAGTTATGGTCTCTCCTTACCTGGAGATCTTCAAAGTAAGATATACTTCTCTGTGACGGGAGCAGAACGGTGGTGTGGGGGTGGGGGTGGGATTCCTCACTGGAGGCAGGGACTCCAGTGACCTTTGAAGGTTGAGTCTAGTCTTCTGAGTCTAGGATAAACTAAGATGGGAAAATTTATGGTTTTGACATCCATCGTGAGAATAAATCTGAGCTTCTGCTGGAATTTGAGGAGAAAGAAGATTCCGGAAGCCTGCTCTGGCTTGATCACTCTATCAGTCAGGGTTCCAGCAGGAAACAGACGGCACATTCAACTCAAGATAATTTGGAAGGGTTTAATAAAAAGAAATTTGAAAAGGTGTGGGCAAGATGAAGAGAGTACAAGGAATAGAGTATTCCAAAACTCCAGAAGCTCTTACTACTCCATGCTTGAAGGGGTAAGGGGAGAGCGGTTATCAGAAACTAGAAGGAGAAATTAGTGGGCAGAGAGCCATCGAGGCACGACTTCCTGCTGAGGAATGCTGTCAGCTAGAGAGGGCACAGGGAGAGAGTCCTGGAAATAAATACCCTAATGTCATTCTCCTCCCTCCCACCAATCCACTCTCAGGGCTTCGAATTCGTTGATCCCAGTCGAAAGCTGGAGGTCACTGGAGCCCACTGAGATGGTCCAAACAGGTGATGTCCTGAGCTCAGAAGAGGGGCTGATCTGGAGAGGCACTTCCAATATTCCTCCCTTCTCAGCATGGAGTGCCTTCCACATGCTGAGCAGAGATCTGGATGCTGGGAAGGGCCAGTGAACCAAACTTCTGTTTGTGTCCAATTGTGATTAACACATATACTCCACCCCTAAAGCCTCTGAGTGTTTGCATTTTAGGGTTACACATAGGTAATTATTAAAATCAATAAGAAAGGAATGTTACTGCAGTTTTCTGTGCCTCAGTATCCTCATGTGCAAATGGGATAACAGTCATTGCTCCTTCATGTGCTAGAGACTGGAAAGTGTTTAGAGCAATGCGAGACATCCAGTAGGGGCCCCTCAGTGGGTGTTACTGTCCTTACTATGATTACCATTATTAATATGAACACCAGTCAGCGCATCTCTGGAACTCTTCCTCATCCTAGAAGACCTAGATTGTCTCTTCCCTGTGGCTCTCTGCTATGCTTTGAATGTGTCTTCTCAAAGTTCATGAGTTGGAAGCTTCATCCCCAAACTTATATGTGAATGGTGTTTGGAGGTGGGGCCTTTGGGAGGCAATGAGGATCAGATGATCATGAGGGTGAAGTCTCCATGGCTTTACAAGAAGAGAGACCCAAGCCAGCACACTGGCTCAGACTTGCCACGTGGTGGCCTCTGCCATGTTATCATGCAGAAAGAGGACCTTCATTAGATGCCAGCGCCATGTTCTCAGACTTCCCAGCCTCTAGAACCTGAGTCAAATAACACACTATTCTTCATAAATTACCTAGTTTCAGATATTCCATTATATCAACAGAAAACAGACCGACACTCCCTCTCCCTTGGATGTAGTTCACCCCCAGATTACCTGGCACATGCTGCCTTCCTGATTCTGACAAGGCTGTGGTTCAATTATTTGTTTGAATATCTTCTTTCTCTACTGGACTCTGTACTTCTGTGGAATGATCTTGGACTTATTTCCTTTGCCAGCCCCAAGTTCTGGCACATGGGAGACACTCAATAAAGTTTATTGAGTTTATTTTTAATGACTTTACCTAAGAAGCTGTTATGGTTTAGATATGAGGTATCTCTCCAAAGCTCATGTGTGAGACAATGCAAGAAGATTTAGAGGTGAAATAATTGGAGAGGTTATGAGAGACTTAACCTAATCAGTGAATTAATCCCCCGATAGGGATTATCCCAGTGGTAACGGAAGGCAGGTAGGGTGTGGCTAGAGGAAGGAGGTCAATGTGGGCATGCCTTTGGGGTATATATTTTGTCCCTGGTGAGTGGAGTCTCTCTCTCTCTCTCTCTGCTTCATGGTGCTATGATCTGAGTTGCTTTCCTCTGCCACACACTCCCACCATGATGCTGTGCTTCATCTTGAACCCTCCAAAAATGGAGCCAACATTCTATGGATTGAAACCTCTGAAACTGTGAGTCCCCAAAAAACCTTTTCCTCCTCTAATTGTGCTTGTCAGGTCTTTTGGTCATGGCACTGAAAAGAGCTGACTAAAACAGGAACTTTTGTTGTTTTGTGGAAAGGAGTGTGACCCAGGCCAGTGTTCAGAACCCAAGATGGTAGACCTTGAAGAGTACAAGAGCAGGATGAAATGACCTTAGGGCCAACAAGGATCCAGCCCTGAGGCCCTTACAGAGGCTCCTCAGAGAATTTCTTCTTCCTGGCCCTGCAACTGACCTCTCTGAGCCCCAAGAGCACACTCTCTCAAGGGAAAGAGACAGCTAGTAAACAAGGAGGCACAAAAGGAATTTTATATGATTTGTCAACCAGAATTATTCATCTTGTTCTCACTTAAAATAGAAAGTGGCTTTTAAAAAGAATTGTCAGCAGAAGGAGGCAAAGACAGGGTTTTACATCATTTAGTAGACTCTCCTTTAGACTTCACTTTCACTGTCAGGGAGAAAAAAAGAAAGAAAACCCAGCTGGTAGGATTGGTGGAGAACAGTTCGTGCAACACCTTTTTCTTTGGCCTATTCATTTTGCCCACCATTTTAAGAATCAGGGCCCAACCTGGGAGGCTGAGGCAGGAGGATCGCGAGTTCGAAGCCAGCCTCAGCAACTTAGCGAGGCCCTAAGCAACTCAGTGAGACCCTGTCTCTAAATAAAACACAAAATAGGGCTGGGGATGTGGCTCAGTGGAGGAGTGCCCCTGGGTTCAATCCCCAGTACCAAAAAAAAAAAAAAAGAATCAGGGCCCAACCACAAGGGGGTGTCCCTTGGTCCATCCCATGAACTGCATGTGAGATAGCCTTAGGGTTGCATCCCATGAGTTCAACTTCCAAGGTAGGAATATGCTTCCAATTTAATAGTAGAACATGTTAGACAAGCTCATTAGGATGCAATCCACAAAATCATATGAAAAATTCTAGAATAAATGACTCAGTTTCTGCAGCAAATTATTGCAAGGACATAACAATGACATGGAGTGGGTGGGGCGGGGCGGTTCTATAGATTCAGACTTAAGATTCATATGAACCACCTAGTGTATCTTATTTGGATCTGTATCTAGACAAACTACTATGGCATTTGCTGGTAAATGGATGGATTTGGAGAATATCATGCTAAGTGAAATAAGCCAAACCCCCCAAAAATGAAGGCCAAATGTTTTCTCTGATACGTGAATGCTAATTCACAATGGGGGCATTTAGGGAAGAATAGAGTTACGGGAGTGAAGGGAGGGGAAGGGGTATGGGGGTAGGAAGGATAGTTGAGTGAAACAGATATTATTACCTCATGTACATGTATGACTGCATGACTGATGTGATCCTACTACATGTACAATTAGGAAAATGAAAAAAATACTCCATTTATGTATTATTTATCAGCGTGCAAAAATGCATTCTACTGCCATATATAACTAATTAGAACAAATTAAAAAAAACTGTAAGAGTTGAAAGTATTTGAACACTGATATGTTACTCAATGTGTTACTTCATTATATCAAAGACTTAATATTTTAAAGTATAAAGTATATTTCGAATGTTTCATAAAAAGTCATTATATTTTAGAGATATATTTTTATATATTTATGAATAAAATAATATACTTGAGATTTGCTTCAAAACAATCTGGAGCTGGTTAGGAACTGCATGGTGGAGCTGGGGGGGAGAAGTTGATTACAAGTGATGGAGAGTAGGTACATGAGTTCATTTGTCAGTTTTTTCTATTTTGTACATGCATGGTATTTTTCCATAATTAAAAACAAGTAATGTGATAGTAAAAATCAATTTGCTCTTTGTTTGACCAGGATTCCCTATAATAGGATTTAAAATCCATACCAAGTGTGCCAGATGGAAAGCAAATGTGGAGTGGGCTACTATGTTTCCAAGATGAATTAGAAGCTCTTTCATTCCTCACAAATCAAGGGAAGCCCTGGTTCTTCCTCAAAGCCAGTGGGACCTTTTCTATTCAGCCTATATTCTTTTAGCAAAGCATCAGAACTTGAGGTGTTAAAGCAATGACTGACATCATTTCTCTTGGCCTAATTTCTTCATCTGTAAGAATGATGGCTCATGTCAATCCTGTTGAGGAAAATAGGAACCAGTTAGGTATGGTTCTTCTAGCTGGGTTCTATCCAATCTACTTTAGTATCAATGCTTGGAATTGTACTTCCTAGCACATTTTCATCCCTGTTCATTAATTCATTTGGATCTCTCCCTCAAGGGAGGAAGAGATTATTCATTTTACAGGTGAGGAAACTGAGACTCAAGAGGAGTAATACCTAGTGCTGTGTGGTCAATAAATGGACTCACACCCTGTCCTCTGGCTTCAAGTCAGGCTTCTTTTACTATATAATACTGCCTTGCAGAGTGTCAGGGCTTCTCTCCTTGGGGATGAACCAAATAGCAAGAATTGCTATGTTGTTGATAGTTGATAGTTGATAGCTGCGTGTTCTATATGATTTAATTTCATTTAATCCTTTCTAATAATCTTATAAAGGAGGGACTAGTCTTATTCCCATTTTACAAACAGGAAAATTGAGGCCTTCTCATGTTGCTGATAAATCAAGATTTGGCTTGAGACCCTGGACCCATTTTTTATGCTACTTCTTCCTACTTAGTTGAGGAAGGTGTTGGGTGAAAGGTTTCAAAGATCACCCTAACAGAGGTATGGAGATGACTAGAAGGAAGGGTTATGCCATCAGTATAATGAAAGAATGCCTTATCTGTACATTTTGGAATCCTTTATTTAATTAGTTAAAGCATTCAGATAGCATTTGCTAACCACTTAACAAATTTGAACCCATCAAATATCCATAGCAGCCCTGTTAGGTAATTAAGTGTGGTTATAATGATTCCCATTTTACCAGTGGGGAAACTGAGGCACTATGTGTTAACACAGTAGAACAAAATCCTCCGGAGAGAGAGGATTCAACCTTGGCAGTTTGCTACTGGAGTCCACGGTTTTGATCACTACTTGTGACCACCCCGCCCCGCCCCCTACTTCACACCACCTGTCCTAGAGTGTGTCAGTACAGGTGTGGTTTTGGTTGACTTTAATTCCAAATTCTTAACTCCAAATAAGAAAGACCAAAATGAGGTAGTGACTGATTTGGTCTAGCTTAAACGCCAAGGTATGTAGGTGTGAAATTGCTCTATTCACTTGAGTCAGAAGTGTGTTCTGAGGGCTGACTACACCTTTTTGAGACCAGTAGGAAAAGAATTATAAAATTTAATGGGATAAATCACCCACTGCACTTGGCATATGAAAGAGTTCAGTACACACTATTAATATCCTTACTACTCTCTCTGACCTGCTCCACCTGAGTCTCCACGTCCCTGGCACAGTTCCCCTCTCTGAGCAGCGGTACCTCCTCAGGGCCTTCTCCACATGCCCACCATGTGAGCCACACCACTTTCCTCCTCTCCTCGGACTCGTCTGTAATCATGTTCTCTAGGTCCACTGAGGGACAACTTCCCTTCCTGGTCCTGTTGGACACAGGCATGGCAATGTGACTTGCTCTGGCCAATGAAATGTGAGGAGTGGCAGTCATTAATTCCAGATGGGTCTGTTAAAAGCCCGTGTGCATCTTGCCAACACCTCCAGCAATGGTCCAAACAGCAGCTGTTTTACACCGTGGGTCCATGAACGAGCAGGGCCCGTGCAGAAGCCCCAGGCAGCACTTGGCAGATATGCAAATAAGATGAAAGCCTTTATTGTTGAAAGTCACCAAACTTTTGGGCTTGTTTGTTTGGTGGCATATTCACAGCCTAATCTGACTAATACATGTGTTATAAAGCTCTCTGAGGGAGAAAATGTGGCAATGTCTTGGCCTCAATATCAGCCTTCATCTTGTACTGCTTTTCCCTCCTTTCCTCTGGTTCAGTCATTCAGTCCCTAATAGGTGCCAAGCCCCCTTTGACTCCTCCCAGAGCATCGTACAGTCTCATCAGGCCTTTGTGTCAACACATACCCTCTAGGGCACTCATCACAGCTACCTGCTTATCTCTGCTGCTGTGCTTATTTGAACAATGCTCATTTTGTTTACTAGATTATGTACTTGCTAAGAATAGATACCCAGTCTTTGTTCATGGTCCCTAGCCCCTGGCATAGTTTCTGGCACATAGTAGGCACCCAGGAAGTATTTTTTGAGTAAACAATGAAGTGAATATATTATGGTGATGTTAGGATGGCAGTTGGAGCCAGAATTCTTGGATTTGAATCCCACTCTGCCAATTAATCTCTCTATGCCTCATCTGTAACAAGGGGATAAAAATAGCACCTATCTCACAGGGTGGCTGTGAGGTCTAAATGGATTAGGATGCACGTGCTTCTTATTTGCTTCCTGTCTCTGTCTTCCAAGCTCACCCTTCGGCTGCTTCGTGGGGCTGGGACTGGTATTTCTTTCAGTACAGTTTCCAGATTCCCTGCCGGATGGCTACCGCTAGATGCAGCCAATGAAAGGTACTGGCAGGTGCCCAGGAGGAGTGGGGAGAGGGAGGAAGGCTTCCTTCTGGCCTCAGATCCTATTCACAGTGCCACAGTAGCAGAGGACAGTTGCACCAATGGCCTCTAGCTCCTTTCAGCATGGTCACACCAGCTGTGCCTTGCTTCCTCAGAAGTTCTGGTATCCTTGGTCTTGTCCCCCCATGTATGGTTCTAGCACCAATCACCCTGTTTCCACAGAGGTCTGAGTACCAGCCATGTGCCCCCTCTTATAGTGCCCTCCTTCCTTAAATGATCCAAGTATCAGCGGTGTGTGTCCCTCGGTGCTTAGGTTCTAGTGACCCTTTGTTCCCCGAGCTCCATGGTTGGTGGCTATACCCTATTTTATTAACATCTAGGCTACATTAGAGGCACCTGTTGGAAAACCTAGAGGACCCTATTCCTGATTCCTGATTGGGCCCTAATTGATACCACACAGAAAGCCCCTAGAACAGTATCAGGCACACTGTAAGCACTATGTGGGCATGGAGTCTTGTTATTTGTCCTACTAGGTGAAAAGCATTACCTATTAGAACGCCGCTAAGGACACTATGTGCCAGCCAACCATCAAGGCTAACACAAATCCATGGTGCAGAAAGACTGTCTCCTGGGGGAAGATCCAGCGTGCACCAGAACTATCAGTCAACGACCCAGGCAACGACCCAGGTGTAAAGCAAATGACAACACAGCTTCCATAGCATTAGCAATTTTTTATTTTTCCTTTTTTGTTGCATAGGAAATGCAGTACTTGCTTCCAGTAATTGTATTGTAATGTGAGAAGGTGGTAGCACTAATGGTTGAATACAAGAGTTAAACTAATCCACACCAGCTCAAAAACCCTGTGGAGATTTAGTTGAATAAGAATGGACGCCCACAGTGATTCTCAACCAATTACAAATTTTCACAGAACACAGTAAAACTAAAAGGGTAACTATGAGAGTCAATACAAGTATACTAGAGGCACAGGGGGCCCGGCTCATAAAAACGAATTTCAGACCAAGTTATTAACACGGGGGGAGTTCAGATTCACAATAGATCTCTTTTGCCACCACTGGAAGTGTTTAATATTGTCACCCAACAATTTGAAATGAAAATCAGAGGTATTTTGAGTGGAGTTTCCATGTGTGGTGGGAAAAGTCTCCAGTGGACTTGTTCTGGGGAGAGGTCAGGGTTCAGTGTGGGTCGTGGCACCATGGATGTGCCCTTGAGCGTCTTCCCAAGGACCTCCTGGAACCTGGTGGACTCCTAGTCTAGTCTGTTGGTGTCTCAGGGGCAAGGCTACCAAATGCCTTTGTGGTGCAGAGACCGTGGTCTGAGACTAGGAGAAAGAACAGAGCTGATAGCTCTGTTACACTTTAATTCCAATGTGGCCAGTGGCCTTATAACCTTTGATTGAGACATTAAAAATAAAAAAGCAAATTTAGACTATTATGGAGGAAAAAACCCTAAAATTTAAAAATAATAAGAACACAAATACAGCCAAAGATAAAATAACTTTTGTCATTTTGAGAAACTGAGCATAAAGCAGCAGGAATGGCCCAATTTGCTGGACTCTGTCCTTGGAACCACTGTAGAGGCATCAAAGTTCACCTTCTACAAGCTGAGGGGTGTTTTCTACCAGGAAGGTGCCCTGGTTGGATTAGAGGGAGCACTGTCACCCTATACTTTTGTGGTCCAGACACATTTTGGAAAGTTGGTTTTTTGAACCAAATTGCTCAATGAGTCCATGTAGGAAACTGGCACACAAGGAGGTCTTACCCATGGTCCCCTGTTCTCAGGCTCAACTGTGGGGGATCCCCCTTAATGTTCTGAACATTATTGGGATATGTTCCCTATACCCCATTCCACTAGTCTGCCTAATGTAACCCTTGGGGGAATAAAAGTCTGGCTTAGGGGAAAAATAAGATATAATTTATTTAATTTTGGTAAGCAAGTCGTTTCAAATTTAGACCAAAAAAGTATATTTAAAAAAATTCCCGTGTTAATAGCAAACTTCTTTTTCTTATGAATCGGGCCCAAAGTTTGTACAGAGTTTTATTTTTGAAGAAAATATTGTAACTGTGCATGAAACTAAATAGCCACATGATTTCTTAAAGTTTTTTTTTTTTCTTTTTTCTTTTTTCCTTTTAATGTGAGGAGGTCTGGTGTGAAGACGGATCAAGCATGGGTACCTGGCCGAACATTGTCCATTGAGAAAATGTTTCTGTGTCAGCATAGTTCCAAAGGGTCAAGGACATGTCCCTCACTTGGAAATGTTCTCAGAGTGGCTTCAGAGCAGAGTTCTTGAACTTTGAATGGTAGTTTTGAGACAAAAATCTTGCCAGGTACTGATTTCTGAAATCAAACACCCATGCTTGTCCCCTAGGAAAAAGAAAACGAACAAAAAAAAAAAAAAAAAAAAAAAAACGAAAACGAAAACAAAACACAAGTAATACTGAATTTAAGTAAATGTATACCTCCAAAATACTGAAAACAACCGAAATCAAGAAAAGACAGAATTTGCGTTCTCAGTGAAATACCTTTAAACCTAGCTGACAAGAACCAAGTCAGAAAAAAAGACTAACATAACTTTGAGTAATATTCATACAGTTTACTAAGCATTATGGATAGCATGCATTAATATTGTACGGTTATTTTACATCACCTATACCAGAGGTCCTGACTGACAGACAGCGAAGGCTACCGGTGTAGAAAAATCTTACTTCAGAAGAGCAATATAATACAGATTTCACAGGCACTACATTTTAATATATCAGGTATTATGCTGGTTTTCTTATATTTCTTTCTGTCCTAAAGCTGGCATTATAACAATGACCAAAAAGGCAAGGATTGAAGTAAACGGAAAGTAGATACCAAAGTTGATATAGTTTTTTCTTCAGATAGATTAGTGCATAGTTCTCATGCAGATAAACACTGCTATGCATTTACACTGTTGGAAAGCAGAGTGAATTGAGCCCAAGTTGTCACATTTGTGTAAATCATTTTGTCAGCCTGTAATAGCACCATGTAATGGATTTGCATTAAACATTAAATTGATCTCAGAATTGGTGACACAGTATTCACTACAGTTAAGTGCTATGGAATAGCTTCAATGTTACCTGCTATATATCAAAGCAATTTTCATCCCACTGCTTTTTTATTGGAAAAAATAAAAGGGAAACATACATGACACTAATTAGACAAATGCACAGCCTTGGACGTGGAGAAGGCAGAGCGGGTGGACTGTCAGACAGTAAGTACATGCATTGACTTCAAGACAAAATGGCCTCGGCAGCCGATGGGGATGAAAGCCATGCCCGTGGGCAGAGCAGCTTCTGAGACCGCCTAGGACAGGTCTGGAGGGTGGGCTGTGAGGCGCCCCTGACACTCTCCTTACATTACCATGCCACTTGTGTGTTACATGTGTCCTATGGAGGCCTACCACCCAGAAACAGAAAGAAAGGAAAGAGAAGCAGAGAGAGAGAGAGAGACAGAGACAGAGAGACCACCACCACCACTGTAGATAAAAAGATATTTCCAGACTTGTGATATAAAGTATGTTAGATGACATTCTTAGAAACCACTCCCCCCAAAAAAACAATCACAGGGGAACAAATGTTTTTCTAAATCCAGATTTCATAGGTACTTGACGGTAAGGAAGAATCAAAGCAAGTAGGGATCAGGGTTTGAAAATGTGAAAGACAAAACTTTTTGAGATGGGTTCTGCATATTCCTGTGGGCTGGCTGAATGCCGTGACTGGAAAGTTTGGGTCCTTCACACTTCAACTGTCAGAAAATGAAGAGCACAAGCTTGGAGAGGTGTAGCCCCTACCTAGGCCAGGGTGGGGAGTGAGCCAACAATAAATAACTGTCCTGCCAGGGAATGAAGAAACAGAAACCTCCGAAGGAAGAAAAAGGCCGAGGATGGGGACAGTGAGTGGCAATAGGTGTGGGCCTCTGCCCTGGAAGGATCAGAAAAAAGCCTCTTGGTAACAAGGGGAAGGGGCCAAAAGAAAAAGGACATTGATGAATGATAAGAGTTAGTGTTTGTGCCTCTGACTTCAGTTCCCAATGAAAAAACATGGAGTCATTTTGAGGGACTATCTTTGCCAATCTTGCTAATGCCATTTGATGGGGAGAAAATTCAAATATGTCTCAGAATGGAGGGCTGGGCCTTCAAATGCTGATAGCTCTCGGTCTGTCTGTCTGCACACCCCAGGTAGCAAAGTCTTCTTCAAACATCTTTGCTCAGCTTTTTAATCTAAAAAGCAACACACTCAGATTGTTGGTGTTTCTTTTTTCCTGCTTGATCACACTGAACTACAGTTTCCTGCTGCTTTCTGGACAATGGAACATGAACAAAAATGTAACTTAGTGTATTTAATACTTAACCCCTGTTTGTTATCACCCTAGACTGCCTCCCTAATGTTTTAAAGCCTTTAAAACATTTTTTTCCTGCAAATCTGTTCAGAGTTCCCTAATTTTAGCTTCATCAAACTTAATACAACAAAATACCTTCAAAAAATACAGCATACCTGTAAAGTCCATTTACAATGGTTTTTCAGTAGACCTATACTTCTCAAGCATAGGAATATGCTATACCATTGAGAGAAAAAAAAATAACTGTATTTAAATACTTACAAAAAAAAAAAAAAGGAAACAGGAAAGTTTTAAACTTAAATCCAGTTCCCAAAGGGGGGTAAAAGAAAGAAAAGCAATTCTATGAACGCTGCCTTTATAATGAACAATCAGAAATTTCACTAGGCTAATTTGACAGAAATTTTTTCCTCATTTAAACAACATTACAAAAGTCCTGCATTATAAAATAGGGTAGAATAAATCAGTGTAATCAATAAAACTATACAACAATACAAATTACATATCTTCTGAGTGGGCAGTTGATTCTCTCTCTTTGCAGTCATGACTACAACATGCGCACTAAAAACAACTAGAACTGCCCAAACTATTGCTTAGTTTGTTTTGTTTAAAAAAGGGTGCAATTTTATTGTATATACAACCAATTTACTGGTAATACCTTGGCTTATTGCAAGGTTCTGACAAAATGTTTGTCTAGGCTTTTTTCCCTTCACTGTGAAGCACTGAAAGCTGCTATTTTTTTTCTTTCTTTCTTTTCTGTTTTTTTTCTTCCTTTTTTTTTTCTTTTTTTCTTTTTTTTTTTTTTTAGTGCACATATGTCATAATAAAGTAATGCCCAGCTAAGTGCTATAGGGGAAGGCAAAGTATGCTGGCTGGCTATAGGAAGTGACACCGTACACTGACAATCACACCATACAACAGCGCCAAACGACTATTCAACCACTTATCAGACACATATGAAAATCCAAAATGTTTTATTTTATTTTTTTTTCCTTAAATAGAGATAACCAGTAAACAATTTTCAGAACTTGGAAGTTTAAAAACGTGCATATAAAAATGGGCATTATATACTTTTTATTGAATGTGGATTGAGTGCAGTCTGCTAAGAAAAATGGGGTGTGGGAGCTGAAGAAAAAGGAAGTTGTCTTTTTTTTTTCTTTTTAAGGCTTGCTTGTGAAAGGAACAGTTGTAAAAACAAAATTGCTTGAAGCAGGGTCAGCTTAGTGCTTCACAGTTTGACTGCTTCTCTAAGAGGAGCCCTTCCTGCGCACGTGCATTCAAAAATCACAAAAAGTACAAAGACAAACACCTAAAACACACTGCGTCAAGTGCAGCACCGACTTTGGTCAAATAAAAAAAAAAAAAAAAAGAAAAGAAAAAGAAAAATTAATCATTGCTAAGCTTTTCTACATGATATAAGCAGGTATTGCATATTTTCATATATCTGGGGGGGAAAATAAGGAAGACTCCAAATAAATTGTAAAATGCAGCAACATCCAAAATACTGACATTCTAAGCATCTACAGATCTCAGCAATGCACTGCCACTGACCACACAGGACAATAACGACTACTCCTATCTGTGGGACAACTGACTTTCTATTGAGTTCTAGATGTTGAAACTGACGATGGCTGACATAAAAGTCACATTTACAAAAAGTGTCTCCAAATGCTTGACGAGGGAAAAACCCCTTTCAATAGAGGAGCATGTGCAACAATTCCACAAATAATCGCTATCCAGGGCAAGGCACATTGATATGGAATTTTTGTTTTCGTGCAAATTAAGGAAAAAAAACAAAACAAAACAACATTGTTGGGGGGGCGGGGAAGATGAGGAGCAAAGTGTCTTCCCAAGAATTTCAGTTACTTGATTGTATAGGACAGTAGTAGAACCCTTCTGAAGGGCTGAAAACAAAGTTTAAAGGCAAGTGCCTAGAGGAGGGTTACAATATTGTGTCTTAATGCACTCTACTTTATCCTACATTAACTATATAAAAATTAGTTACTAACACTAGAACATGCAGAGACTTCCTCTGATCAGCAGGGCTGCCAACCAGAACGTTTATATATGTATAGTTTAGGAAACCTTCTCGAAGTTGCATGGGAAGCAAAGGGGTGCTTCGCTGTCTGGTAGAAAAATCACTTGCACTTTTTTTTGTTTTTGTTTGTTTGTTTCTTTTTTTTCTCTTTTTTTTTTCTTTTTTACATAAGATACAGGACATTTGGGGGTGCAAACTTTTTTGTTTGTTTTTCCCTAACAAGTACCCTCGATCTGAAAGGGCACCAGCATTTGTGTCAGTATTGGTTTCATTATTATTATTATTATTTTTTCCCATAGCCCAGTTCAGGGACGCAAAGGTCTTTAAAACTTCTGGACAATCTCTGGTACAATGAGGTGTCTGATAACTGATAAATCCTATGTTGCCAGATACATGTAAAAATCTTCAGAATTGGCATAATTCATTATAATGACTTCTAGCTTATAAAATTAACAGATACCATGATTTCATTTTAGTTATGTGCTTTGATAACAGAAAATAATTAATTAGCATTTAATGTAGTTAACATATCGTGGTAAAAGCACCATTAGATTTGTTTTTTTGTTTTTTTTTTAAATTTTCCTTCAGTTTTTAAAGGGATACAAGTTTAACAATAAAAAACATAAAAAGCAAAAATAGCTCCCCTTTTTCTTGCAAGGCTGTTTTTTACCCCAATAATTTAGAGTCCTGGGGTGGAAGGACTTGAAAAACAAAAATAGAATTTTCAACAATCTCTATCTTACAAAGATATTTAGCTATCCAATGAAATTGCACTTTACTCAATTCAAAATTCGATTGTTTTGATTGATTCCTGTCAGTTTCTGTCAACACAGACCATCTTCCCCATTTCCGTGTGAATTTTTGTGTCATTGTTGAAATTGTTGAAAAAAATGTTGTTGTTGTTGTTTTTAATGTAAGTGCAGCATTTCAAAACTTTTAAAAAACTGAATAGTAGTAGTAGTTTGCCATTTTCGGAATTGTTCTGCAACGTGAGTGGATTCATTGTCCTTGCGGGCCATGTTATATACTTAACTGCTGACTGCTGAACCAAACCAAACGAAAAGAAAAATAAAAAAGGAACATAACTGCATTTTCTTTTTCCAATATGTTACAGAAAAACATTGCCCTTTGACTGTCCCGTAAGTTATATATTGCAGATCTCAGCTACTACAAAAGATTTAGTTCTCCATGTGCCTCTTGAATGCTCAAGAAGGATCACACCTGTGTGGGTAAATTCATGAAATACTGTGAAACAGCCAGGCTCCGTAAGGAAAGTGTGTCACAGCAGGAAGTCAGTGAGCAAGGGTAGTCCTCCGCTAGCCACATCACCTAATGCTCACGCTACCACGGAAACACTCCAAATGTTACAAAGCCCAACCATTTCCAGCACCATATGAGAAATTACAACAGTCCCTAAAGTATTTAAAAAAAAATCCCGAAAGGTTATGGCCTTTGCTGTTTGACCATAATGCTTGCTGTTTCCATGTACAAGTTGATTTGAATCGGTTTTTCTCCCCTTCCACTGACAGTGAAGTTGTAACCGCGCTGGGTTGAGGTTGCGTCCATGTTACAGAGTTGAGAAGGGGTCAGGTGGTCTGTCTGGTGGATGGTGGGACGCTGCAACTTTTATCCCAGGTACCAGGACTGGAAGACAAAAGGAAAAGTGCAGTTAGAAGGACAGTTTGTAGGTCTGGGGTACAGCTCAGTGCAACGCCGCTTGCCTGGTATGCATGAGGCCCCGGGTTCCACCCTTGTCACAAAAAAATGAAAGTCTGCAAAAGAGTATATTTTAGAAGTTGACCACCTTGTTTGTCATTCAGTTCTTAGCCTGGAAAACAGAATGTTTTCACCCAAGAAGAGCAGAGTGAATGGAGAATGGGAGAAGGGAGAGGTTTCATGTGGTAATGAATGGCTGGGGAACTTTTTTTTTAATTTAAATATTTTGTAATTTTACTATTAAATAAAATAAGAGACATTTTAGTTTATAGGTAAAAACAGTAAATTTTCCTATGGGAAATAGAAAACTCAATCAGTCTTATAAGTGCTCATTAATAAAACTGAAGACAATATTAAGAAACTACATTGTGCTCAATGAATCAATAAGCAAATAATAAAAAAAAAAAGAAACTACAGTAACAGAGTTTTAAAGATAAAAGAAAACTGTTCATGGATAGGAACAAAGGTGTTTTTTACATTGCTTATAATAAATGGTTAATGACAAAAATAATAATAATAATAATAATAATAATAATAATAATAATATTACTTCAGTCAGGGTTAGTAATGTCTCTGGCATGTCCTATTATCGCATTTTATATATGAGGACACCTATTCTGGTCTGAACTGTTATATAATCTACCTCTGATCATCCCTTCCAGGTCTCAATTTAGCAATCTATACAAAATCCCTGACATAACACAAGAAAACTATCTAAAAGAAAAAAAAAAAAAACAGGCAAAAATGTGCCATTGAAACAGCAAAGGTAAGTAAACAATCTTGCAAGTGAGAGCCAGTGAGGACAGCAGCACACCAGCACGGTGACTGAGCACCCTGAGCACAATCTGCAAGGAACAGATACTGATACTGGCTATGCCTTTTATTATAACACAAAAGTTTGGGAAGCAGTTAAAAATAATCTCCTTTTTTTTTTTTTTTTTTTTTTTTTTAACTTTGATGATTTCCAGCTCCTTCCAAGGGAGGTGCCGCTGTGACTGCTGCATTCTTCAGAAGGCACAGGTGTAGGACGGCAATGATGCCGTGAGCGACAGGAGGTAAAGGGGGATAAGCACTTGCTCAGCCTCCAGGGTAATTTGGGGCAGGCCAGACATTTCTCTTACCTTCTCCTTCCTCATATGTGTGTGAGGTCGACTTTAGGATATAAATTAATGCTCCTTTCAGCCCAATATTTCTAAAATAATATTTTCAGAAATGACACATAAACATCACAAAGGAGCAAGACTTGGCCTGGGTAACTGCCACCAGGTCCACGGGGGAGATGAGGCCATGGCCATGCCTGTGTTCATGCTTTTGGCCTTTCAGCATTTAGAGGCCCCCATGTCTGGGCCCAGGTACCTTGTCCTTTCATGAATGATGTGCTTTGAGCCAGACTCCAGTGAGACATTACTTTATCTGCTGGCATTTCTTTGTCAGTAAAGAAAGAAAGTTTGCTAAACAAAGTGACCAATTATAGACTAATATCAGAGTTGGAGTCTTACGTGAATTAGAAAGTATATGGCTCTTGCCAATTTTCCTCTAGCAATACCCTGACAAATTCACCACATATGTTATTAGTTACTGAAAAGTCACTGACTGCTGGCAGAAGCAGATATCTCAGAGTGGGTTACGTGTGGATGACTCAGTCAGGTGAAGTCCTGGTCTCCTCCAAGAGATTCCATTAGGTAGAGTCAGGACTGGTTTGATCCCAGGGATGAGTGGCTAAAGGAGAGAGCTACCTGGAGGTTGGTGTAAGATTTCCTGGTCACACAAGCCACCTCTGACTTCCAGAGGAGTTTAAAAACCTCAAGCCTAAACTGAATGACTGCTCATCATTTGATATTATTCTTCAACCACATGCTTTGAGGAACACAATAGAGCCTCTTGTGTCCTGAAAGGAAATCATCCTGGCAAGTACACATGGCCTAAATCTAACTGGACCAAAGAAAGAAGAGGGAGAAAGGAAGGAGAGGGAGGCAGGCCCCAAAGTATTTTATTTTAGTAGGCCTCTCCTAAACAGCTGACGCTGATCCACGTTAGAGCTGCATTCACACTTCAACGGAACCGTCTCAAACTCTGAGTGTGGCAAACAATGCTCACGATTTCTGTTTGCACACTTTCTACGGCAGTTGTAAAATTCCAGACTTCTTAAATGTGACAGTCTGGTAATTCTTAAAGCAAAGGCCTGGGACCCAGTGAGTCGGCAGGGGGAGCAGTTTTCCATACCACTGTCTCCGGACGAGACCTCAGGGCACTACAAAAATCTGCAGTGCCTCTGCACTTCTCTTAAAAAGCAAAGCAAAAAAAAAAAAAGTTTCTTCACACATCTTACTATTCAGTATGTGCCTTGCCGACAAGGTTACCCCAGAGCAGCTCTGTAATCCTTCACTGAAATAGGCTTTATTGATTGCTCTGGTCTATTGTTCTCTTTTCAAGTCCCCCAAGTTCAAGTTCATCCTGGTGTTACATCATGTCTGGTTGCTCTTAGCAACCAGACAGACCCAGACGTGACTATCATTAGCAAGAAACCCTCCGCTCTCCTCCCACCAACCTTCCAGTGGTTCTGACGTAGCAGGCCCACTGCAAACACATTGAAGTATTTATTCTGCCTAATTTATGACCTACACAGCAAGTAAGACCCCCACTCCAAAAACCAACACTGTTGTATATTTAATTAATCTGTCTTTCTCTGGCACTTGGGAAAGTTAGACAAAGGACTAATTATTGTGTTTCACTCTCCACACTTTTCTTTTGGGGGGTGAATATTTGCATGGGAAAGAAAACTACAAGGCCCAGCATCAGCCCCTCCCCTTTTTCTTTTTGCCCTATTGACATTTCATGAAATACTTTAGCTGCTTAAGGGAATTAGGAAAAAAAATGCGATGTGAATGTTACTCCTTCTGAGTTGGTATTCAGTAACACAAATCAACTCATGACATGTTTAAATTTAAATGCTAACCACACACTCTCAGAGTTACTTTAAAGGTTAGTTTTTAATCAATAGAAGTTGCTGACTCCGGGTTTTTGAGCTGCACGCTGCAACTCTTGGGCTTTTGTCTAACGTTAAAGCTTGCGAACTTTCTTTCCTTGAGATGATTTTAGCAATGATTTGCAGACAGAAGGCTATTGTGCTCTGACCAGCAACATGTCAATAGAGGAGCCAAGCTGCCCTGTGGTGGGGTGTCAATATGACTCCTGAGGCAGGGGTTGGGGGTCTTTAATAACCCGTGAAAAAACCTTAATTAACCCTTTCAGGCCCAAACCAAAACCTATTCTTCAACTTTTTCACTCCTGTAATTTGACCATTAGTACTTATTTCAACATCACACTAATCTTCATGACAATTAACTCAACTACTTGACCAGGAGCTTCCAGAATGGGAAGTCAGGGAAACCACACCAGGAACCAATCTTTCTTTCTTTTCTTTCACAGAAACAGCAGATAAGCAGGTCTAATAATAATAAATTCATCCATTTCACCAAATTTTCTAATGATCAGTTTGTACTTGAAGAGTCTCATCATCTTTCTGTGACGAGTGTGACAGTCACACATGGATAAGCCACCCGACTTCTATGAACTTCCGTGAACTGCAAAAACACCAGGCGGACAAGACAACTTTTGGAAGAGCCTATTTTCTTGTGTGACACTTTCTTTTAATTTTCATTATGCAAGTTTCAAAACATTCACCGAAGAATGATTCTGCATATTTTCTTCTTGGGTCATATAGGAAAAATAAAAGAAATCTGAGATTGTTAAATTGTTGGGGTTGAATAGCAAATCTCCAGGAAAATGTTGACACACATTAAACAAAATTCCTTTTGGGAGAGTCAAAAAATCGTCTTCAGATTTTTACTGACATAAGCTTAGGGTTCATATGGTTTCTGCCTTCATACTTTATAGCCCCTTAATCTATCCTACTGTAGCCAGAGAGACTACAAAGGAATCTCTGTCCCTTATCTCCTGTGACTTGCAATATTACAATACAATATCGGATGATGTTATCTTGGTACATTTACATTAAGGAAGTAAACACAGAGCTTTGATCTATTTTTTCCCTCAGGAACATTCAGCTACAGTTGTTTTGGAGGTCCATAAATCCACTCTCCCACAAAGTCTCTGGTTGGGTACAATTAGTCAGTTTCATTCCCAATGCCTACAGCTTGGGATGTACTGGGGGCGGGAGAGGGGAACTGTCCTCTTTCAGTGTTCAAGGTGAAACATCAAAAGAAATCTGCAGTCCGGGACAAGAGCTCAGCTTTCCTTCTCTCCAGTCAGATGAAGAAGTAATCTCATCAGGTTGGAAAGTGCTGACTAAGGATTTAATAAAGTGCCTGCAGATGTGGTGTCTCTAAGGTATTCAACTCATGTAATGCAAAACAGCTCCACGCTGAATGTGCTTATAAAATTTCATTTAACCATTGCAGCACGACTTTTTTTTTTCCTTCACAGTTCTCTAAGGAGTTTTATCACACTTCCCGCCCCTTAATTTACAGCTCTATGAAAGTTCGAATCCCATTCTGCCCGAATTCTGGAATACTCACAGTAGTCAGGTTTTATGAACCATAAACAGTATCTATCTGACTGCATCCTAAACAGGAAGCCTGAAACGGCAGGCCAATCTGACAGTGCCAATCTGTTTCATTTCTTATGCCTCGTGGAGAGCCGTTAGGAAACTGAGACCATTTTCCAAAGTTGGGTCAGGAGGCTAGTTAAGACAAGGCTGCAGAAGCCAGGGGACTCCACTCTTAACTCATGACACACATTCCAATGTGTTGGACAACTTCTGAAAAGGCCTTTTATAGCCTCTTTTCACTGAGAGGGCAGGATGCACATTTTAAAAACAAAAAGAAATATGTGTCTGAGATAGTTATATTTTCACTTGAACCAAAAGGAAAAAAAAAAGAGAGAGAGAGAGAGAGGGTGCTGGGGAGGGTGGAACAGACTGTGACGGGGCAGAATCTGTTTTTCAAATTAAAAAGTTAAACAAAAGGCCTCAAGGGCAAAGTTTAACACTGCGGAAGGAGGTTGTTAATGTGGAATCCAGAACTGGGTGTGACACTTTGCTTTCTTCTCCTGGCAAGGTGGGTTATTTAAGGACATTTACACACATAAAAACGGAAACACAAAAATACAGGGAGCTTCCCCCCACCCCACCCCACCCCACCCCCACACCCCCCAGGCTCAATTCCCCTCCAGTCCCCAAAGAAGATGCTGCCAACTAAGACTGCATGAGTCACGGTCCCCATTTTGCCTTCTCTCTCAAGGCTACCTCTGCAGGGTCATGCTAATCCAGTTAGCCACTTTGGGCTTCCTGTTTTTATTTGGGTGAACTAAGTCCACTACTGAGGGTGAATGAGTTGTCCTTGGCAAGCCACCCCAAAACCTGGTAGCCCCCTCTCCCTGCTCCAAGACAATGGAAGTAGACAGGACTTCAGAGAAGGCCCCAAGCTTCTCCGGTTAGCATCAACCACTTGGGAGCATCAGCCACTCATTTGGTGGGCACTTAGGGCCAATTGTGTGCTGGGTGCTACAGACTCAGGCTCTAGGGATTCTGTGAGTAAAATACATATGGTCCTTGCTCTTAAGGACTTTGTTGTTTAGCAAGAAGAAGGGGCTGGATTTTAGACTTCCATACTCTTCACAACACCAGAAATCTTGCTTTCCTTACAGTAGGATCTTTCTAAACTGAAGATGTCAATAAGCAATGTCAGAAGGATTCAGACCCACTTTTTCCACTGACTCCCTGTGTGATTTCAAGCAAACCCGGCCCTGTGCCAAGAAGCCCAGAGGATGGTACCACACTACAGTAGGATGCAGAATGTGAGAGGAAAGTGGTGACTTCCACAAGTTCCTTCTGAAGAGGGCGGCAAGCTATCCACAGGTGTTAGTTATTGGTATTGCCAGCCTTGGGCTTTGATCTCCATGGTCATTCTTCTTGTCCGATTTTATTTTGTTAATTAAAGAAAGGCTGTTTTCAATAACTCTAAACCAAGACTTGTTTATTGTACAGGAAACTATTAAAACATTAATGGGCTGTGAGTGGCCCTGCTTACCTTAGTGGCCTTATCTTTCCACCACTTGTACTCAACACTTGTGCCGTGTTAAACTTCTTCCAGATCCCCCAAAGCCAAGTGCCTTTTCCCTGCTGGGCCTTGGCACATCCACATCCTCTTCTTTGGCATTGATAACACCTGCTAGTACTTGGGTTCTAAGGTAGACATTCCTTCCTTTGAGAGGTCTT
Source organism: Glaucomys volans (assembly GCA_020662805.1). Classification (NCBI taxonomy): domain Eukaryota; kingdom Metazoa; phylum Chordata; class Mammalia; order Rodentia; family Sciuridae; genus Glaucomys; species Glaucomys volans. The sequence continues at coordinate 47,578 of JAJEJO010001693.1, forward strand.
CTTGGGGACTTTACCCACAGGGTTCACCTGTCATGGTGGCTGAACTATAATAACCTGCTTTTTTCTTAAGAAAGATGCCTATCTTCTCAGGTGTGGCATTCCCAGTGTCCTGCATGGTGGCCAGCACAGAAGGTGCTTGCCAAACACCATTGAATAAGCAAGGAGGAACATGCCACATCCAGTTTCCCGAAGCCAGGTGTCACTCACCCAGTGAGGGTAAAGCAAGGCCTCTAGATGAGTGACTCCTGGCCCAGTAGGGCCACATCCACACTCACGCCACATGCTCATGCCTCCCCAAATGACAGGCACTCTCCCTAGAGAGACACAAGTCTCCACGAGCCGCCTCAGGCAGTTCCGACTGAGGAGCTGCTGTGTCGGGGCCAAACGTGGCCAACCGCGTCAGTAGCATGTGCGATAGTTTTGTAACATGGACGGCTGCCTGCTTGCTACGAGCACAGAGCAGTTGTCCAAACCACCACTCCCTGGAGAATGGCTGTGCTGCTCCCAGCCAAGACCTCCGTTTTGGTTCAAACCTCAAGATGGGAAAACACTAATCTTTTTGCCCAATAAGCCATCCGGTACCTCCAAACCTTGAGAGCACACACAATCCAATTATGCAGACTGTGTTCCAAAGTCTGAATCCTTCACCATATCCCAGCCTGCCCTGGTGTTCCTTACCACCAAGGAAAATTTTCTTTTGGTCTCCCTTTATGTTTTCATCAATTAATCTTTTACCTCAACAAACCAAAGACTTATGGATTAAAAATTGTACTCTGGCCCACTGGCCCTGCTCTGAGGACTAACTGGAGGGCTGTGTGCATGGTGCAAAGAGCCAGAACTATGGAGTTCAAATTATTGTCATACTAGCACCAGCACCGTCATGGGTCAGTTAGATGACCTTAGGGAAGTTAGTACCTCTGAGTCTCAGTTTTCAATTCTGTGAAATGGAGATAACCTTAATTCATCTATGGGGATTAAATGAGATGATACCTGGTCAGGGGCAAGGACAGATAACCAGAAAGCTGGAGTAGATGGGTTCTCTGACTCTAAAATGGGTCTGGGGCCTTAGCGTCCCTTCTGAGACCTAAAGAGGACCATTTCCTAGCAAAGTAATTGCTTCCCAAGGCACTTTCTCTTATCTAATGATATAATTTCTTAGTTAAGAGTAGCAGCTGTGTCAGTTCCCTTTTCCCAGTTGCAAGAGAAAGTTCTTGAGAAAATAAAAATCTGTCTTTAATTGCAGTATTAAAATCAGAGCGGCGAAACCAACAACACAAAAGGAATTGGCTCAAGTTTATGAAAGGCATTTGGGCCCTTGCCTTGCAAGGCTAACTGAGCCTTGGAGGTTGGGGGTGAGGGGGAAAGGGGAGGGAGGGAAGGAGTAGTCAGGCAACCAAGTGGGACAGAAACAATCCTATTTTGGTTTTTGTTAGCGAATGGCATACTACATAGATCAGAGACTTCTTATAAAATACAAACCCCCACTGTACACAAAGCACAGGAAAATGTGAGGAAAAAAGGGAAAAACTAAAAGCAGCTTAGGGTGTGTTAACGCTGCTATTCTGTCAGCTTAAAGAGTATTTTATGCTTGATCAACAGCTCTTTTTTATTGTGCTTTTCTTTCATTCATTCAAGACATCAAAGCAGGGCACCACCAGCGTACCTGCCCTTGTGGAGCCGCTTAGGAGGAGGTTCTAATGAAGCCCGACTCTGGGAGCCGGAGACCCCCGTGGACACGGCAGTTCAAAGGGAATATTTCAACAATGATTACATTTTGTAAATCTTTTTATGAAAGAGACAGCTTATTTCCTGCTTTTTCATGAAAAATAGATTCTGTCCATTAAAGTGAGCCCGCGCCACGGAAGCTGCCTGAGATCTGAGGTGCAGCGTGGAGATTAAGGGGACAAGGACCCGATGAACTCGTCCAGTGCGCCCATCTATTGGGCCAGGATGGCACTGCCGGATGTGCTGGGCGGAGCCCAGACAGGGCGCTGGATGCTGGGCTGTGGAAGATGTGGTGACAACGGGGCTTTGTGGATTTCTTCTCACCTTGGGCCTTGTGTTTTATGATCTGCTCTTTTTAAATTTTTTGATTCCACAAAGGCCAGCAAGGTATCAAGAGGCTTCGGGCCGCCCCTTCTATCACACACAAGTAAGACCAAAGACTTCAGTTATAGATTCATTAAAGGCTGTATTTTAATGCCCTGAGATGGGACAAATTCTCCTCCATACGGGAGTTGGCCATAAAAAGCTGGTTCTGCTCTCAAGACACAATGCTGGCTTCATTAGTGACTAATGTCTGCCACGATGGCAAAAATAAAGAGTGGCCCAGCCCTTTGTAAGTTTTGATTTCACATTAAAATCATCTTTTTCCTGTCTTTTTTTTTGGGGGGGGGGGGTGGCGGTGCCAGGGGAAGTGTTGTGGAGAGTGGGGAAGGAAGGGAATGTGATTTCCTGGGGGGCTATGAAATGAAAAAAAAATGTATGTCTTCTACACACTGGACTTCAGTTTTAATTAAATGCCTGTTGTCTAACAAGTGGAGACAGTCACACTGGGGTTGGCCCAACGGTGGCCCAGGGAGGTAACCTTTCTGTTTAAAGAGAGAGGCGTGGGAGTGGAGGTTGTGGCTCAGCAGAGCGTGGCCCCATTATAATAATCATTGCACCAGGGCTTCCTCGATCCTGCTCTTCCCAAACATGGCTCAGGTCATAGGAAATCCCTCGTGAGATGTGACTGTTTGCACTGTGCAGGTAGAGTCCAATAGGGGAAGAATAGCATTATAATGAAAAGCCCAGTTATTTCAGAAATTCTCTAAGAGACTTCCTGTAATAGAATTCCAGAAGAGCTGGCCCTTTGCCAGAAGCTAATTCCCAGTCTAACCTTTCCAGCCAGGGAGACCTTCCCAACGCTGGAGAGCACCTGTCTCCTTTGGGCTTTTTCACCCTGCCACACCTCCAAGCCTGCCCCTGCACACAGGTCTTGGCTTCTTCTGTACTTTGACCCATCTCTGTGCACTGGCCTTGTCCTTCTCCTTTCCTTTCTAGCCCCCTCTCCTACGTCTTCCAAGTGGCTTCTTCCCTCCACACCTGTGGGTGAACTAACTGCCCACGAAAATTAGGGCAGACCCCTACCCTCTCAAAGACTGTCAAACTGACCATCCCTCCTGCTCCATTCACTGCTCACTGCAGGGAGAAGGCAGTGAAGGAGGAATGGAGCTGCCCGCCACAGCCACCTTGCTAGAAGCTGGGAGAAGCTTTCAGAGTGAGCCACTGAAGTGAGGGGGAGGCGAACCTGGGCAGAATGGAGGAAACTGCAGCATGGCTGTGCTCAGGTCCCTGAGAGCAGAGAGTGGGGGACAGTGAGATGTGACCAAGTGCTGGACTGCAGGGCATAGGCCCTAGACCAGCTCCAGCCCAAATTCTGGTGCTGTGGGGCCCAGGCACCTCATGAGACCTGATTGTACTACAAAGATCCCATTCCTTTACTTTTTTCCTTCTTGCTTTAGATTTGGGTCATCTGTTACTTGTTCTCAGAGTTAGCTGTGACACCAACTGGGGTGAAACTGGGCATATTCCTCACTGAGGTTAGAGTGAGCATGACCATGGAGAAAGTCAGATCATGGGCTCAGAGACCTAAACCCTGCACTGTGGGACATCAGGCATCCAACTTAACTTTTCTGCATACCAGGCCTCAGTGTACCAGTAATACAGCATCTGGGGGAAAAAATAAAACACAAAATGGCTTCACAATACTGGCCTAAAATTTAAGTAAGCAAGCCCCATTATGGGAAGCACCGATGTGATCTGGATGGGGGGCTGGAGGTCAGGGTTTCCTCTGAGCCAAGGACCCTGGCTAAAAACATTGATTTTCCATAGTACATCCCTGAAGGCCCAAGCCAGGAACCAGCGAACAATACTTTCCTCCTCTTTCTGAAAATGTGGTAGGATTTAGGTTTTAACAGCAACAAAACTTGTCTTTGTTAAGACGTGACTTGCAAAAAAAAAACTCACGTGGGGGAGTTACAGTTTCAAATAACAGTATTTTTTTGTTTTTAATGCTGAAACAACGAACACTTTTTTATGTTCAGATTTATTTCCTTCTAAATTTTAGATTAAATTTACAACCAAGCAATATTCATTATTACAAATAACTAGATTCTTTCTAAGTATCTCCAGGAGGCGAGTGGGCAGCTTCTCAAGGGAGCTGGGTGGGTGGGTGTAAGGTGAAGCTCCTGCAGATCTGCACGCCTGGGTCTACTGAAAGGTGTCACCAGTGACTTGGACACATACATAGTATGTGATTGGCAGAGCCACTCAACTTTCCTGGCAGGGATTTGCTTCTTGGAGAGAGGTAATATCATTCTAATACAGAAAATTTAATTTATTTTTACCTTTTGAGTAATGACTTTTAAGATAGAGTAGCTCACACAAGCAAAGATTGTTGAAGACAGTCAAGAATGTGTTTTCTAAAATCAATCATGTGAGCAAACTTGTTGATAAATTCCATTTGGTAGTGCTCTATCAGTAACTGAGATGTAGGAATCAACTCAGAATATGAATACACACATACACACCACACAGTGCTAGTGTGGAATAGTCCTATACCTCTACGATCACTTTATTATCATTTAATAAAACTCATTAGGGATTGCATGACTGTTATATGTTTATAGGCTCTTTAAGATCCTTTTCCCTTGTTAAATCACCATATGGATAGAAGACCCTATTTATTTTGCAAGAATGTGACAGGTTCAAATGATATAGATTCACTTTCATTCTGATTCGGCAATCACGAACATCTTGCAGACATGCCAACTTGTGCTATTCTAGAAGACAGTTCAATTAAAAAACACTTCAAGATTTTTCTTTCTGTTAAAGAAGTGAATCATCTGAGCTAAAATATGACTTCCTGTTTGACTGCATCAGCCCTTTTGTATTGTTCTCCAGGAACACGTTTACGAGTTCAAGTTCAGGTTTAAACTAAATAAAACACTCCTCAGGAGTTTATAACTGAGCCTCATTTACATGTGCTCCCTCTGAACTCTGCCGGCGCAGTATGCCAGTTTCCAAGGCTTGGTGAAGGAATGTTTTACAGTTGGAATCTGGACTGCTTTCTCAGGCATTTCAGACCACTCAGGCTGCACCGCACCGAGCTCTAGTTGGTATTAAATGTTTCTTCAGATCGACCACAGAGGCAAGGAAAGAGAAAGGAGGGCAGGAGCCAACAGAACTGGGTCTTCTCAATTTTCCCGTAAAGTTTCTGAGTTAACATTATAGTTAAAAGGTGAAACATGGATTCTAGAGGTGTATTCTAGACCTCCATAGCCAGCTGTGATTTCAGGTTTCTCTTCAGTCATTTTCAGCTCTTCTTGGATGTGGCCAATGCATATTTGTTTTCTTCAGATGTAAAAACCAGGGTTTGCTAAACTCTTTTTCTGCCTTTAAAATGAAGTTGAAAAGATCCATGAAGAGAAATGTTCCCAGCCCTAGAGCAATTCCATGGTATGTTTACCAAAGCCCTCAGAGGTTTGTGAGGTCAAAGAGCTCAGGATTGGCCAGTTAATAAAGGTGAACCAGAGAGGAAGAAATAGTTGTTTTGGTTTAGAAACAGGATGAGCTGAAGGAGGGATTCTGGAGCACCCAAATGGAAGTAGTCTGGGGAAAGCTGATTTCCTTGGTGGTTGAGGCTGAGAATCAATCTTGTCACTAAGCAAGGGTCCAGGAGTTCAGAGAAGCTAGCCATGGTAGTGGAAAGGCAGTGGGAAAAAGAGGACCACAGACTCTCTCTCTCAGCTTCTTTCTGAATCTGAGTTTATCAAGCAAGACTGGACACATCAGGGACAAACTGGCAATGCTATGGTAATTGTTCCCTTAGGGCAATGCCCGCAGGGGTACTTGGGAGCATCTCTTTGTACTGGAGCAGCTCTGCCCTGCACAGGAATATCCTCAGCCATCCTGCAGGTTGCAGAGCTCCTGGTTCCCAGGTTCAGCAGCTGCATCCTGCAGGGCGACATGAGATGACTCTAAATGCTGCTAAGGGGTTCAGAGAAGAGCCCCACAGCGGAGGGTAGAAGTGCTTGGAGTCCATGGTAAATCTGGATCTCAGTTTGCACTTCTGTTGAGCAGGGATGAAGCTCAACATCCTAGCATGGTGGTTGAGAGGATGAAATGAAACAATATATGAAAGTGTTCTGTCTCCTGACTGGAAGATAATCAGTTCCAGGAGGCCGGAGCTGATGCTTTGTTTTTGAAGTGAAGGGAAGGATTCCATTCTGTCTTGGGGAAGACAGAAATCTCATCTTTATATGCCAGCTCAGGGACTTTCCTTTATTAGTACAATAACAGCACAAAGTGTACTGGCTCTATGCTGGGATTTGATTCTTCTTTTTTTTTTTCCCCCCATTCCCTGAACTTAGTCTAATTCAAATGCTGAAAATGTCCAGGGGTTCCTAAAACCAAATTATATACAAATATGCTTCCAACTCAAATCCTTTGCTATGAAAGTGAGGAGTTTCTTCTATGGGATAAAACATGAATAAAAATGGGATCGATTTAGGTGATGTGCTGCAGAAATGAACACTGAAACTGGTTTCTTTTGGGGCCATCAGTTTAGATATGGCAATTGGGCAAAATCAGGGCTCACAGCTCTTAAGAGTTTCTCAGTCTTTACCCAGGACTGATTGACCAATCTAGAAAAAGATGATAATTTGCATGTGAGATATTCTCCACATTGGCCAAATCCCAAATACGTTTTTGTATTTCTCTTTTCTCTTTCATAAATATTGAAATAATTTCGGTCCATTCTCTACTGCCCTTTAGATCCCTGACATTAAGGGTTACTGTAGGAAACCAATCAAGCATAACTGCCAGAGTTATTATTTTTTTAAAGCAACTCTGGAAAATGGTGGATGAGAGGTATTTGAAATTCAAATGGTTTGCAGATTTTCCAGAGGATTTAATTTATCCATGAGGATCCTAATTGTTTTGAAGACAAAATAATTTGATATCCGATAGTTCAAAAACTTTTTGCAATTCTTGAAGGGTAGGTTGGTAGATTCAGATCTAGTGTTATTTATTTTACACTGGATCTTTTAGTAAAACAGCGGTCTCATCTTTCTATAATTTTCTTTAAGCAACAGAAGGCACCAGATTTGGGAATGTGCTTGCTTGATGGAGCTATCTGGAAGGGAGGGGACTAAGAGAGCAAGCTATTTCTTTGAAGCAAATTAGGCACATGTAGGAGTGGCCTTCTCTTTCAACCTCACTTAGAGTTGGTAGGTGGCTAGAATTCCCATCTTATTAGGGGGCTGAATTCTGTAGTTGGTCCTATGCAAATCTAGCAGCCAGAAAGGGGTGCAAAGGGATAGTCCAGATTAGACAGTATTGACCTCAGGGCTGAGAGGCATTAGTGAATTCCACAAGGAGTTTCATCCAGCAGCTCTTGGTTTGCAAAGGTCACTGTGATGCAAGGCCCAGGGGATGAGCCAAGCAAATCGTCTTCCTGGAAGATGGTGGGGCGGGGGAAAGGGCAACCATGATGCTACTAGGAGGGTGATGTGAAGAGAATCTGGTACATCTTTAGACTTTGACAGGAAAAAATATTGGGGTAGAGGCCAACTAAGAGATACAGTATGGCCCTAGCTGAATGGTAATGATGTAACAAAGAGTAGGACTCAGCACTATCCAGATACCAGAGAGAACAATTGACAGATATTAAAATCATTATAAGATAAGAAATTATATCTCACTGCTTCATTATCACTATATTTCATAATATTTGTCTAGAAAGGCACACAAAGCCTTTCAGGTTAAATTAATCCTAATGATCAATTTTAGTTTTATTCTAATTAAACAATTTCAATTTAATTAATGCAAGCACAGAAATTAGTCAAAATTACAAATGTAAATGTTGAACTTTAAATCAAAGGTCCTCCCTACTCCCTGGCTCATGAAGGAGCACTTTAAAAGTGTTTGTCCATGAAGGTGGATGGGAATTTTACCCTCTGTCTGCACTGTGAAGGACAGGAGACACGGGTAACCGAGGAGCAGACAGCAGCACAGGCTTCCCTTGCGCACACGCATACACATGCCTGCCTGTGCACGAAACTACGTGGGGGGTCTATGAACACAAAATTCTGCAAGGTGAACATCTGAATTTCATGCTTATGTTCCTCAGGATTCTAAAGCACTCGGGTCAGTTTAATGGATATTGGGCTTTCATAGAAGACTTCTGTACAGAAATCATGTACCTGTTTCCTAAGTCACAGTTCCTTCCCTGCCTGGCTCTGCCTCCATCTCAGTCCTGCTCTGCTCCTGATCAAGAGTGTGGCCGTGTGAACTGCTTCACCTCCCTGGGCTTTGGCCCTCTTATTTGGAGGTGCTATTTTAGCAAAGTGATAAGGACTTTATTCCCAAATGCATGTAAGCCATATCTGAAAAGTTATCAGCAGATAACTTTTAAGGAAATTACCAGCTTTGGCATTCAGTATTCCTATAACTTCAAAAAATACTGGCATCTTAAAATGGATTTGAAAATAGGATGGGGTACATGTGTCTGAGTCATCCTACAATGACATTTAAGGCATCTTTCTCCCCTCTTCATAAAAATCCACAGTAGATGGGATTCAGAGCTCTAAAAATGTGAGGAAGAAAAAGATCTGGAAAAATGAACGTTTTCTTTCCTTTTAGGGCACACAAATCTGAAAGAGAAATACATGTTCCTTTTTTTGTATTTAAAATACTTGTGCTGATGAATCATACTGAATACCAGGTCTGCAGTGCCCCCCAACTCTTGGTCTTAGAAGAATATTCTATGTTATCACTCTTATCAATAAAACAGCCACAACTTCTTTTCCCCAAAGGGGGCCTTCATCCATGGTCTTCCATCTTGCTCTTGATTGTATATGAGAATTATCTGATAGGAATCAAATCACTATTACTATTTGGGGACATTATAGGAGAACAGCAGAGTCATTTGATAATATAGTTGATGAGTATAATAATCATCATTAAATTTAGTAATGAGAGTGGGATTCCCCTTACCTTTGTTAATGATCATGGACAATTCATTTTTGGACTGCCAGGGGTAGCAATGGTTTCTGAAATATTAACTTCTACCCCATGGGAATGACACTTAGCCCATCACATTTAATTTCTGACCTTCACTGAACGGCATGATCCTAATCCCTTGATTTCATAATCTTAACTAGGAAACATTAAAATATGGATTGACTCCAGTTGGCAGGAATCTTTATGTTCTTTTCACTAAAAAAGCTATAAATTCAATGGCTGACCTTTTATTTCCAGGTCACAAATGACACCCACTCAGTTTTGTCCGTTCACATAGGATTTATGTTAGGGTCTACAGGTATAAGCCATGAAAGTTGAACTTTAATGAAATGTCTTTCAAAGATGTGCACTTAACCAAAAATTTCCCACAAAAAAATTAGCGGATGGCCTTTTAAAAACAGCTATTATATCCTCAGGTTCACTGCTCACCATGACTACATCTATTTTCACTTGTAGTAAGTTTCCTCTAATACCATTTATCTGGGGCTTCGAATTATGTTTGTGTGCGGAAGATAATAATACCTTAGCTTCCAATTTAGGTTTCCAAACTGAAAGATCTCTGAAACGCTCTCTTTACCATCACCATAGTTCATCTATCTCCAGCTGAAAAACGTTCCTTGTCCTTTTTCACAAAATCAATTGTATTGATGGGAGGCATTCTGTGTTGTCAATCAGGGAAATGTGATTTGATGGGACCCCAAAGCAGTGAGATAAGGACAGGAATACCAAACCTGCTCGGGACCACACCATCCGAGTCAAATCAATGCTTCCCATAATACTCTCCTGTCATGTAGCACCCTAACTGTCACAATTAATAATGTAGAAGCAGCTGATTAACTTAAGTAAAGTGCTCTCTGCTGTGTAAACACACAAAGATCTATGGGGGGGGGGGGCAAAAAAGAACAAACCGTCATTTTTATTTTTCATGTGGACACGTTCTCACTTTCCATTCTTCTCTTGTAACAATTACTGTCCCAGCCCCTCTGAGAGAGTCAATAAATTGATCTGGTCTTGATGCAGCAGCAAGACAGACTGATCTGATGCACCATTATTTGCTATGAGAGTGGGTTGGGGCAGGGGTACATTCAGGTAACAGAGGGCCAAAGAGAAGAAGGCCAGAAAGGTGACCAGCATCACCCTAGCTAGGGAATCAGTGCTTCACTTGGAGCTTCTGGAATAGGCAGTTGCTTGCGTGGTGGATGTGGTGTGTGCACACACACCAGAGAAAAGGAAAAAGCTGACTTTCACTCAGCTGAAGGATGCAGCCTAAGTGATATGGTATGCACCACTTATTTTGGTCCCTGTGGTATTTCCGTCACTCACACCTATCTGCAATTCAATGAGGATCACCACTCCATTAGGGCGAATCATGTCAGTTGTGTACCTGACAAAATAAACATTCAGAAACTGTGCTCCCAGGTTCAGAACTTGGCTTTGCATGGGGATTTTTTCTCCTTCCTCCCTCACCTGGCATAAAGTTTAATCATTTTTTTAAATAAGAAATTATACACAGAGACTCTCTGTATGCATTCCTTGGTGTGTTTGTCCTTAAGTCGAGAAACTACTGCTGTTGGTTGAGCTTTAACTTGTTCCTTGGGAGGATGCTAAGCATGTTCTTAATAAATAAATATCATTCCAGTGGCTAATGAGAGAATTAATGGCACAACTTATGGAAAACAGATGTGGAGGATGGAGCAAGAGGAGACTCAGCTCAAGGGGAAGGAGTCCTTTTCAGATGAACAGTCCTCTGTTTCTTCTTCCCACTCACAGGAAGATGAAGGGAATACCTTCTACCTTACCTCCAGTGCTCACAGAGGTTTGGGTTGAAGAGAAATGAAGCAGTAGTGCACAAGGGTGTCCCACCTACGAGGGCAGGGTGCTGGGCTTCATTTAAACTCGATTGAACCTTTATATAACTCTGTGAATGCAGAAGTTAATTTATAATTTTATAAATGTGACATCTGAGGTTCAGAAAGGGTAAAAATGACCTCAAGGTCACAGGCTGAGATAAATCAAACTTGGATTTGCTTTGCCCTAAAGCCTATAATTTCACCACTGCATCATACTGCCCAGGACCTCATGACCACACGTCTTACTGCTTCCACTGCCTGTGAAATCCTATCTCTCATAAGTGTTAAAGCATGCCAGGTTAGGGTTTCTTCACATATAGAGATCCCACTGGGCCCTGCACCTGTCCTCAGCTCCCACAGAATGAAGTCCAAGTGCTTTATCACTGAATCAAGGCATGCACTTATTCATGGCTACACCCCGGTCTAACTTCCCAGCCCCATGACTCAATGTCTGCTGCCTTTTACATAACACTGACAAACACACTAACCAAGAAGAGTTCTGCAAAAGTTCCTTTGCATGCACTGTTCCCTGGGGTGGAAAGGAATGTTCTCCCACCAAGCACATCTGCCTCCTTCAAAACCAGCTCATGCACCATCTCCAACAGCACACCCTCCACAATCCCCAGGGTTCTCCCCAGTTAATTACCTACTCTTCTCACACTCACAGAGTATACCTATTTCAATGCTTTCCCTTATTGCCCTCACTTTTCTCTCTGGGAGCCTGTGAGCTATGTATGGAGGGGGTGGATTAAACACATCTATGACTCCCCTCCCAGTTCAGTGAGGTGCTAGGAATATAGTAGGTGCTTAATAAATTCTGGCTTCTTTTGCCTTCCTAAGATCAATCACATAGCTGGCAAGTGGAAGAGATGAGCTAGGAATCTGGTATTTTGACTTCCAGCCCAGTGCTTCTCCTACTTTGTCAAGATGACAGGCCCCTCTCATGGCCAGTCCCCTTACCAGACCTCTCTAAGGAATTGTCCTTCCATTCCCTAGTCCCACTCCTTCCCCATAACACATACAAGCCCAGCCAGGGTCGGTGCAAGTGGAAGGGGAACCAGGATGATGGGGGCAGAGGCTGTGGGTCACCAGAGCTGGCTTTAAATTTCCCTTGACTGTTGAAGCCACTGGGGACAGGCAGCCTATCCCAGCCTTGAAGGGCAGCATTGGGGACTTCCCACATCATCAGGGCAGAACTCTGAGCGCCTGGGGTTGCCCTCATCGCCTCCTGGCACATCTATCCAGACTCTGGGGAGGAGGAGGGTGCGAGGGCAGGGAACGCAGGGCCAGGACGGCCTGTGCTAACCAGGTCCCGTGTCCCACAGGCAGCCAGCCGCTTTTCACAAGCTCTGGTGATTCATTAGTTAATGTGTAATGCTCGGGGAAAGTGAGAGCCAATTAGAAGTGCTAAGTTATTTCATCTCTGCTCTAAGGAAGCACTGTGAGGCCTTGGGAGAAATTCCTATGCAAATATTTTGGAGAGATGTGTTCTGTGGAGCGTACCTTGAGTGAACCCTACTGGAAGGCAAAAGGTGCTTCCCAGAGAGAGAGGCCAGTGGTCAGAGAATGTGCTGACACTCTCCATCAACAACCAGGAGGGCAAACAGATGAGCCTGAGAAAAGGGGACAGTGAGAGTCACCGAGAACTCAAAGGAGGTCGTCTCTGAATCACATTTAGACAACAGGCCTGGCCCTGGCCTTGACACTGTTGTGTGTCAGTGGGACCTTCAAGGTCTTGTGCTCACCAGAAGCCCTGGGAAGCCTGTGTCCACAGGGAGCCTGGGGGCTGAACCCTTTCCTCACATAGACAATTGTCCTTTAGAGCGGAGGCATTTGGTAAAGCCAGTTGCTTAGACCCGGGGTTGACAAGTACGGGTGCCATGGCAAATTCCATGCCTGGAGCTCAGGAGCTTTCACAGCAGGCCAGGTGGCTCCTCTTCCTGTACTCTGACCTCCACTGACTCTGGCTCAGCAGCACCAGGCTCTTTTCTTTTGCTAGAGGAAGCACCTGGTTCCAAGTCAAAGAAGAGAAACCCAGAACTCATGGCTGCCTGTTGGACAAACACCAGGAGGGCTCCCAGAGGGCGCCCAGAAGCTCTGTCTCACAGTCCACTGCCATTACAGAGCCTCACGTCCTCCAACGCAGCCTTTCCTGAGTCCGTGCTGACCCAGCCCCACAGGAGCCTGTCTGCACAACACCTCAGCAATTGTGCCCATATCTGGGCTGCAAAACATGGCTGAAGAGATGATACTACCCTCGCACACACAAATATACACCACCTAGACACGGTGTGGAGGTTGGCACCATGGGAAGACAGGTTAAGAGAGAAGGGTCAAGTGCAACTGTAGACACTGAAACATGCATGGAAGTTACCAGCGGGTGGAAAAAAAAGGTCACGGCAGACACTGTTAGCCTGCTCCTCATCTATTGCCCTTTCTTCCTCAGCAGTATTTTGTTTAGGGAGGAAAGTATGACCGATCTTGGGTAATGGGTCATGATTTGAGTAATGGGTCAATCAAAATAAGTCTGTGCTGGCTTTCCCCAAATCCTTTACAGCTAACAATTAAAAATTGATCTAGTTTTGGCCAATGAGACCTAGGTAGAATTTTGTTAGCAGGGTACTGAGGTGGAGTATAGGAGGGCCCTCTCCCTTGATATGAAAGGAATAATGAGCTTTGATTTGGGTATGATGTCTGGAGCTACAGCAGCCATTTTGCAATCAGAGGAACCAAGGCTGTGGATGAAAAGACAACATGCTAAGGATGATAGAGCAGAATGTTAGTAAGAGCATGGGTTCCTGCTGGCATCATGTAGCAGCTGAAGCAGTGCCAACAAGCACTCACAGATCTCTTGTTATGTTGGAAAAATAACCTGATTGGTTTAAGCCTTACTTAATTGGTTTTCTCCTAGGATTTGGATGCTATTATTGCCTTTATTTCATAGACAAGGAAGCTGAATTTTAAAGGAGAATGTACACAAGATCACTCAGATAAACAGCAATGTGAGGATGTGAAAACAGGTCTACCCTAATCCACAATTCCCTTTTCTCCTATTCCCCTCAAAATGACCTTTCCCCTGGTTCCCCAAAGAAATCAGACTGTGATACCAGGCACCTTTCCACATGCTCCTGCAGCTTCCACTGATCAGAAGCATCATCATCAAGACCGTCTGAAGGTTAGAAATCTGGAGTTGATACCTTGAACCCTGCAGTTGACACAATGTTTCTCTGAGTTCCTGCAGGGCGTCACCACACTCTGATTTAACTCCTGTCAGTTCTCTGCAAAACCCCAGCTTCTTCCTTTTCCTCCCCCATTTCATTTTCTCTACCTGCCGCACCTTCACAGTCCCAAGGTCTAGCTTACAGGCTAACATGCCAGATCGCACAGTAGGTCTCTTAATTCTTACTCTAATCGTCAATTGCTGTAGCTAAGAGGTTTCCCCCTCTCTTTATAAATGAAAAGACTAAAATCCAACCAAAGCATATGTTCAAAGGTAACAGGATTACAGAACTGTGAGAGGGGGCTGGGGTGCAGCTCCGCGGTAGAACACTTGCCTCGCATGTCTAGAATGCTGCTGCCAAATTAAAACTTGAAAAACAAAGGTTCTGTTTATTGAAAGTCTTATTTTAAGAGTGTCTCATAGCTTGCCAGTGAGTCAGCCACCGAGGGCATGTGAAGAGAATGTGTGCAGCGCTTGCAGGTTGGTGTGGGAGACAGGACGCTGGAGGCTTCGTCCTCAGGCAGCAGCAGGAGGGAGGGAAGCAGCCTGCAGGAGACGCTCATCTCTACACAGGGCTGCGCGCTGTTCAACTCCTGCTGCTGGGGCTGAGCACCTGGAGCAGAGATGACCAGGCACCGCCTCAACTGAGGATCCCTTTCCTGTTAGGTCCTAAGGGCCCTGTGCACTTCTGGGCATCCCTACCACTCCCAGAGATGCCAGCCCCCTTGGGAAGCCTCTTCTTCCTTGGGGCACGTTTAGCTTCAGGGGTGAAATGCTGCCCTCACGCTGCTGTCAGACATGTGCCCAACTTCACCAGGTATTCGGGGTATCTTCAATGCAAACTCTCAAAGGGACAATTCACAGGGTTAGGAACATGAGAGGTTCTGTCCTAATTTGCTAGAGGGATGCTTTGGGACAGGAAGAGGGTTCTGCCATGGGGCAGCATGGGCTGGAAAGCTCACATGAGTCCTTTCCTGATAGGACACATGGAGTCAGAGGAGGGTGTATGGGGTGGCAGAGCCAGAATGGTCTGAGGAGGTCATTTTCCCTTTCTAAACCTTGTTTTTCCCCCTGCATGATGGGGATAACAATAATAGTTCTACCTCTTAAGACCAAACGAGAAAACATTCTATGATCCAGAAACTATCTGTTCTACATAAGAACTGAAAGCCGGGCGTGGTGGCGCACGTCTGTAATCCAAGCAACTTGGGAGGCTGAGTCAGGAGGATCGCGAGTTCAAAGCCAGTCTCAGCAACTTAGCGAGGCCCTTAGCAACTCAGTGAGACACTGTCTCTAAATAAAATACAAAATAGGGCTGGGGATGTGGCTCAGTGGCCGAGTGTCCCTGAGTTCAATCCCTGGTTCAAAAAAAGAACTGAAACTATTAGGGCTGGGAATGTAGTTCAGGGGTAGAGGGCTTGCCTAGCATGTGTGAAGCCCTGGGTCCAATCTCTAGCACCACACACACACACACACACACACACGAAGAATGAACTATCATTTGTTGATGTTTAGGAGGTATAAAGTATTTACTTTGTCCTATACTAACAGAATTTAAGACTCGAAACAACCATATGAGGTGTGTATGTATGTGTATATATGTATAATTGTGTATTTATTTATCACTGTTTCACAGTTTAGAAATGGCTAGAAAATTTAAATGACCAATAAACAAAACAACAACTACAACAAAAAACCAAACCAAAAACCACCACCACCAACAACAACAAAAATAAAATACATATCCTGCTTCTAAGCCATGGAATAAAGCCTCTACCAAGATCTGAAAATAAAGCCCGTGTTCTTAGTTAGCTGGGCTATTAGGTCTCGGGCAGAGGCTAGCTGTTCTCACAGACACAAACTAATGTCATTAGCAAAGGTCTTTTTCCCAGGCGGGATGAGAGAATAAGTTCAATCCTGATTTTACAGACATATGGATTGATAGGAAACTGAGGCAGATTTTAAAAAACAAAAAACAAAGACCAAGTTCAGCATCACTCCCACTGGACCCAGAGAGTATTGGGCCTGATTTCAATGGCCGGATTCCTTGATGAAAGCGTCTGAGTCAATCTCAGACCATCTTTTAGGTTTGTTTGTTTGCTTTTTGTACTGGTGATGGAACCCAGAGGTATTCTACCACTGAGCCACACCCCCAGACCTTTTTAAAACTTGGCTGCTAGAACTTGCAATCCACCAACTCAGCCTCCTGAGTTGCTTTCCATCTCAGACCGTCTTAAAGAGAAAATGGTCAGTAACCTTTCACAATAAACAAGAGGGATGCAGATGGGTATTTGGGAAAGAGTTTTGGAGACAGACTGGTTCAAATCTCAGTGACATTGGTCATCACAGGACAAGTTCACTTTTCCAAAAACATTGTTTCCTTATCTGTAAAATGAGCATGGTCATGGAACCTGGCATGCATGGGCACTTAATACAGAATTTCAACTTGGCCACTAAAATTTCAACTTTTCTCAAAGTCAAGAGCAAATGGAATTTTATCTGCTTTTCCTCTCCAATCCTGGGGGAGTTTTCAGCTGTGTGGGCTTGTAACTGAAATACTCAAATCCACTTCTAACTAGAAGGTGGGGCTGCATGGGGAGGAGAAAGACTTTTTCTTCTCTTTCTCTAAGGAAATCTGAGTTTCTTGCCTTTGCCACTGTCCAGCTGATCCTTGCAGTTCTGTGTGGCACCCAACCTCCCACAGGAAGGGGCTCTGGCAGGATGGGAGAGGCAGAGGCTTCAGTTGATCTCAGGAGAGCTTGGCGTGGTAGATGAGGATGTGAAACCCGAGGGGGCCTTTCCTGCAAAAGGGGGGGTGAGAGGATTCCTGGCTGGTATGTCTGCAGCAGGAGAGGATTCTATTTTTATCTGCTTGGTCCAGAGAAGATGGAATTGAACTTGTTTCTTTTCTTAGCATAGACTAAAGTTTCATGACTGAATGGCAAGAATTAAAAGTAGGGGGTTAAAAAGGTATAATGTATAAGAACCACATCAGCAGATCAAACTTAGACAAGGGCAGAAAAAGCTCTCTGGGCTCTTTTGCCCCTTCTGTTCTTTGGAAAGTTCTCACACCACTCTGTGGTTGCAAAGCTTCTTGGACAAATCCCTATAGTGCTGATATCACACTGCACAATTAACAGAGTTGTCAGTACTGTGGTTTCTTTACATCAGTTTCCTCCACTAGACTCTGTACAACTTGAGGGGCGTTGTTATTCTCTGCATCTTGTAGGTGTTGGGGATATAGTAAGCAATTAATAAACATTAGGTGATTAAAGAAAGGAACTCATAAAGAGTTCTGCAGATCGATCCAGCTTTGGTTTCTCAGGCAAGTTTGGGGAATGTGGCACATAGAACATCAAGAGAAGGAGAAGAGCTTCATCTCTCCACCTCCTGCTTTCCTTGGGTACCTCTGTCCAAGACAGTGTGATGGGTGCTAGGAGCAATGGGCAAGGTAAATGGCTGCTACCTGCATAATTTAGCACTGAGGGGACCTCTCCAGATCAGTGGGTTCCCAGCACACTGAAGTGTGAGGCTTGCTCATACATTTGTAAATTTCAGGAGGCAAAGGCAGTCACGGGACTGGTGAGTCAGGCAGTGGCATGATTTATTAAGCAAAGGTTACAGCACCTGTGCCTTTTTGTCAACAAATCAGGCCCATGCCACACGGAGTGATTCTTCTAATAGCCCAAATGGTAATTTGGTTTTAAATAGCATTTCAGATACCACAATTCTGTTGATGCAGAACAGTGATAGATTTGGGTGTTAGGGAAGAAATGCCTGTTTTTAATATTGTTTGCACTCATTTTTCATTTTAAAGAATTAGTCCTCATTGGAGTTCTGCAGGTTAAGCATTTTATTTGAGCTTTCTGATTAAACTAGAACCTGAATCAAAATGAGTTCTTTGCTCGGTCCTCCTGTGTGGGAACTGGTATTTCTGTTTATTACCTGGTGATGAAATTTTAACATTTTTTTTCTCTAAATAAATGTCTCTTCTTAATGGCTCTTGTTTTCAGAGATCAGATTATATTATGGGATGCAACTGAAGTGGTCATTGGCTTTCTGTTGGAGACAATGGCATGTTCTCTATTACTATATGCTAGCACTCAGTGGACATGGCAGGGCATATTAATAGTGTCCAAAGTGACACAAACACTTTGTGGCTAGAGGCTTCTCTGTGTTAGGATCAACCGTTATGGGTGAATGGTCAGTTTCTAGAGGTCGGCAACATAGAGGTGGCTGCCTCTCCTGTTGGTGAGGAGCTTCAATGTGGAGGTAGAAGAGGAAGGTGAGAGGCAATGAAAAGAGCAGAGGTGGTGGACAAGCCAGGTAAAGAATGGGACAGAGGTCTTGCCTGGGATGCTTCACACAAAGTCAGGGTAAGATGCACAGTGTCACTAGCAGCAAAGTGGTGGGAATGCAGATCAAGGCAAGGCCAGGGCAGGTGATGCTGCCCCAGTGAGGGAGGAATTCTCTGGAGAAAAAAATAAACTGCAAGGGAAAGAGCAGAAAAAATGGCTTTCAATTATCCATGTTATCTTTTCCCACCAATCATTACAGATGATGAATAGGCGCAATAAAAGCCAATATTCAATTTTTCCAATTTACATGGAAAGAAGGCCATAATATATTGTTAAGGGGAAGAAACAGCAGGCTACCAAACAGTGTATATAAGAGGATTTCATTTTTGCAATATTATTTGTATGCACAGAAATGGTTAGAATGGATTTATATAGAAACGTTAAACAGTAGGACTACAAGTGATTTTTATTATTTTTCTCATCTGTATTTTCCAAAATCAACATGTATCAGGACTGTAATAAGAAAAAGTCACCATTTTAAAACTTTCTTGTAAATTGTTCAGATTCAGTCAATGTGTGCAGAGTACCCACTGTGTGCCAGGCAGGAGAATCTGTGCTCTCCTCGGTCATCAGCACACCATTGCTGTGGGTTCCCACGATAAAGACTCCACTCTTCCTGGCTGTTTTGCAGAATTTTGGACTTTTAAGGGATCGGGGTCCTTTAGAGTTTATCTAATGATTACTTTATTAAATGGGGGTGAAATACACCCAAGCTTTGCCATCGTAACCATTTTTACATGTGTGGTTTAGTGTATTGGGCACCTTCACCCTGCTGTGCAGCCATCAGCACCATCCGTCTCCAGATTCTCATTTTGCAAAATGGAAACTCTAACCTTCAAATGCTAATTCCCCACTTTGCCCTCCCCTCAGCCACTGGCAACCACCACTAAACTTCCTATTTCTAGTAGTTGACCACTTGAGGTATCTCAGGTAAGTGGGACCATACAGCATGCATCTTCTTGAGAGTGATTTATTTCATTTACGATAATGTCTTCAAGATTCAGCCACCTCGTGGTATGTGTCAGAATTTCCTTTACTTTTTAAGGATGAACACTATTCCAGTTTGTGTACAAACCATATTTAATTGTCCATTCATCTACCGATGGAACACTTGGGTTGTTTTTGGCTTTCGTGAATAATGTTGCAAAAAAATGTGAGTGTACAAATATCCTTTTAAAACCTTGCATTCAACTCTTTAGGGTACATACTAATTATGTATTAGACTGTTAATGCAGTCTCAGATATAAAAGCAGAGAATATGCCAGTAGTTTTCCTAAGAACTGTCAGTCTGTTTTAATATCTGCAGGGAAGAGTGCTCACCAACTTGTGAGGCAGTGTGGTACAGTGGTCAGAGAGCATAGGACTTGGAGTCAGATAAAACTGGGTGCAAATTCTTGCTCTACTACTTACTGCTTTATGTCTTGGGAAAATCAACAATCTTCTAAGGAAGAGGTTTCCATATATATAAAGTGAAGGTAATCTATCCTATTGGGTGGCTATAAAAATTAGTTGGATAGTGAACCTAAAACACTTAGTACATAGAAAATACTCAGTAAAGATAACATATGATCAAATAACACTTGTTTTTAAGACAGGCCTTAATATTAACTAAAAGCCTGCTTACAATGTCTATGCATTAATTTGGTTTCTTTGCTCTAGGGAAAAAAAAGAACAGAATATATCTTATATAGAATGAAGCTTTAGGCATTTTAAGAGCTCTCCACTGGGAAGTGGTCTTTGGGAGAAAGGAAGGCCATTTTTCTCTTGCATCTCTTTGTGGACTAAAGTGCACGATACCTCTTCTACATTTAGAAAGCTCAAGTATCTCCAATTTTTACTTCTCCAGAGATAAGAAAATAAATTTTGCTTTCCCAGAAAACTCTTCCTGTGTTTCAACTAATACAAATTTCATGCCTTATAACAAAAGTATCGGTATAGAAAAAAAACAAAACCATGTTCAAATTTTGTTTTTAAAAATTCCTGTGAAAAAGAATCCCTTCTTTGAACTAATGTCCTTCTGAAAGATAGTATTATTTTATTATCATTATGTACACAGGTATCTAACACTTTAAATAGTTCCAGAAAGCAGTTTCTTTTTTCAAAAAAGGAGTTAATATACACACCTTAAAATTAAAATATTTAGAGCACACAATTTTTACCTCAAGATATATCAATCTCTACCTATGGGAAAAATGATCATTCCATTAGCATAATATCTTATAAGTCATTTGGGAATGACTTTCTTCAAGCCAAATGTGGCAGGTGTCACTGTGGCAAGAAGCATTTAAGCTGTTCTCCTCCTGAAGCCAAATATTTAACAGAAACCAAAAAATTCAGCCACAGATGCCAATATTGGGTCTACATGACATCATTCATCCAGATGCGTGGAAAATCTGGATTTTTAAGAATTGAATTTTTGTGGTCAGCATCATGAAGACTCAGTCTCTGGGTTAAATAAGGCATTTGAGAAATAAAGTGCTATTGGAATATGCCGCATTTTAATTAGAAATAAATCGAATGGAACACAGGGTACTATTTCAGTGCTGTGAATCATAGTGTATATAAAAAAGACTATGCAAAATACAGTCAGGACATTTCAAAGATATATTTTTAAGGTTCGTAATGAAGTAACCTGAGCCCACCAGTGCTCTGAGAAAAGAAAGCAGCCATCCAACAAGAACCACTGACCACAATTCTTCACCTCTCCTGCACTTGAACACATACACCAATAGTACAAAGTCAAAGTATGTTCTATTTTAAAGTTTTCAAGGTAATTATGCAACTTCAAACTCATTAGGAAAGGATTTGAGTGTTTGAAGGTATGGGAAAGGAAGCAAATAACTGGAAGAATTTTATGGGAGGAACTGAATAGGAGACTTGAGTCCCAGATGCCATGAGCAAGCCAGTTTCAGAACAAACAACAGAGGTGGGAAATTCAAGAGTCAACCTCCCCATGCCCTCCAGCTCTCCCTCCTGGCTGGTGCTGTACTTCTGTGGGCCTGCCTAGGTGGAAGGAAGGCTTCAGAGGCCATGCAGTCCAATCTGTGCTGCTGACACAACAAACCAAAGCCCTTTACAGAGAGAGCAAATGGACGTGGGAAGGCAAATCTATTATGGTCGTAAGTACCTGGCCATAATTTTACAAACAGATGAATAGTAACAAATCAGGCATCTGGAGATCACATACCCAGGCACAAGCACAAAATTGCTCAGAGACTTTTTCAAACACCACAGAGAGCCTTACAGAGACAATAGTTTTCTTGAGTCAACTATGATAATATACAGTCACATTCTAATTAGGAAATCAGAGTAGCTTCTTTTCAAAAATTGAATCTAATTCTATTTCACAAAACTCTCAGTACCACTACACATATGCTTTGGCACTCGAAAAAGTTGTCCATTGCTTCTCAATTCACAGTAGCCATTCCAAACCCGTTAAAAAGATTTCTTCTCCTTTACCTGTACCAGCTTCAAACACACCAATCTACTGACAGACAAGCTCTGGACATGCTGTGCACGCCTCTCTCAATCGCTTCCCTCCAGAACGACACTATGTCCTCCCTGCCTGGCTCCCTGCATCCCTGGGCCCAGCAGCCACCACTCCAAATACCAATTTCTGGACCAACACCAGCAACTTAACTTTCTCCTCTTTCTTTTAGAAAGCTGGCCAGGTTCCTGGGGACCCAAAGCTGAATACAGAGGAATGGCTGGTCCCCCCACTTCCAGCATGCACTCTGATGTTTCTGCAACCAGGTTCTGTAGGGCCCACTTCTGACTGTTTGCATTTAGAGAGCCGTGAATTCTTGGATGATGGGGGAGCACTGGCAACCTCTCCTCACCCCAGCAAGAGCAGTCATGGCACCCAAGGCCTCCTCTTCTACACACTGAATACCAGATGCAAAACTGCAGGCCCATTTTATGATTCCTGAGAACACATGGAACCATGGCTGAAGGGCTGGGAGGGGTGGGGTCAGGAGGAAAGGGGCTGAAGTGGGGCTGGGACGTGCAGCCCGGTGTGCCAAAAGACAAGTTAAAATGCACCTGATGAATAATACAAGCTGCACCACATACAGAAAAGATGAGAGCGGCCCACCTGTGTCTGTTGAGGGATATTTACAAA
Organism: Glaucomys volans; assembly: GCA_020662805.1. NCBI lineage: Eukaryota > Metazoa > Chordata > Mammalia > Rodentia > Sciuridae > Glaucomys > Glaucomys volans. The sequence continues at coordinate 70,195 of JAJEJO010001693.1, forward strand.
GCTTGGATCCCGTGGTCCAACACTGACGAATCGGTTTGCGGGGGAGGTGCTGGGTGTCGAGTAGGCTGTGAAGGGAAGGGACACATGCGTTCAGGAAGCAGCACGAGATTGCACACACAAACAACACCAAAACACACAGTCTCGAGCCTATGCAGCTGATTAACAAGAAATGTGCAAATGCTGTAGCTAGCACAGGGCTCTAGCTAGCAAGGGCATTTTAGACAGTTCAAAGGCTGGTGGGGCACTGGCTCCCAGTGCTGCTGGGGTTCAACAATGTCAAATTGCTGCTCAGATGAGCTGTCCTCTCCTTCCATCATACAAATTAGAACATGCAGGACATTTGCCAAGTATTCTTTCTACATTGAACACAAGCTCTGGGGTTAGAAGGAGATATCCTGATCTTTAGAGCACAGGGAAAAAGAAATTAGGGAGGAAGGAGAGGAACACAATTCATTTACAACCTTGCTTTCCATGGGGTTACACTCCTGAACGTCATTAACTGGTCCTGGGTCTCTACAGGAAGAGAAGTCCCTGCAGGAGACTGATGGGTTCTCCAGGAGGGAGGTGGAAAACCATCTAGAACCAGTTGCCTTTATAGGCCCTGTGGAGTGCCTAGACTATTTTTGATGCCCAAAATGTACTTAAAATCTTCACATCAGTGGTCTTCCCTTCCTAGATTCCTTCTGTCAGGCACAAACTGTCCAACCCGATGTAACTGAAGACAGCCCACGGGGGACCTCAGGTGCCACACTTCATTCTACTATCCTTTCCATAGCACGTGGGGGTTTTCTTGTTGGATATTATGTTTATATTTAAAAGCTTCTTTAGTGAGAAAAAGAAAATTCAGTGGCTTTGGTGTCTTGGCTCATAGATGCAAATACACATTTTGCTTTCTCGTGTCCTGTAATTTGTTTTTTCTTTTCTTTTCTTTTTTTTAACCACAGACTCCAAGGATTTATTTCATATTCTTTGTCCAGTCTAGAATCTTTAGACTATTGTTTAAAATAATTCCAGATTTCTTAACAAATATTTATGAAACACCTGTACTTTTTTTTGTACTACCTCTAGTACACACATCTAAAAGACAAAAAGACACTTTCTAAAAACACAGACTTTCCCTCTTATTGACATGATCTGCTTCTCATACTTTGATTTTCTGTTTCTCAGAAAACTGCTCATACTTCTTCTTCCCCTTGTTAAACACATCTAGGGATAAAATTCCCACAAATATGGTCCAACACCTATTGGTCATCTTTGTTAAGGGCTAAGCCACCCAAACAGATCTGTGACGGACACATGGACATGGTTGTGGCAGTGTGAAACTGGACAAAGGAGCATAAGGGTCCTCTGATGTGTATTGTAGGAAAACTTCTGTTGCAACAGTATTTGTTTTAGGAAGATTTATCTAGAATTTACTTTATATATCCTGATCTAAATGTGCAGTGTGTCGTTTGGTGAATCTACTGAGGTCCTTCCCACCTTGTCCTTTGTCACACTAGTGTGAACAGAGTTGAGAAACAGCTCTGCATTAAGCCATCCTACAGTGCCCCTCCCTCACTGGTATGGGGGAAATTCATTTTTAAAAAGCTCAGTAGAATTCTCTATTGTTTCTCTTAGTCCCTTTACTTTGATACACTTTAAGAAACATCAGCAGAGTTTCTTAATGCAAATGATTGACTATAATCACCTGATAGCACATTCACCTGCTGCTAAAGGACAAAGGGGATGAAGGAGAGATAAGGAGGAAGCTAGAAGGTGACATGACCTGTTGAACCTGTTAGTGGTCAGAGAAAAAGTGTTCTTTTCATACATGAGCAGGTAGGTGGGTTGAAAATGTATGCAAAGCAATGAAGGTGTGTTGAAGAACCAAGACTGAGTGATTGTTGACAGATGCTAAAATGGGAGCCTTCAGTTTGATGGTCCTGGTCAAACAGCTTGCATGAGCCAGCTGCTTATTCTAGGCAAAGCAGAATTTCCTAGATATTTTTGCCATACTGGTGACATCATAAACGAGTATGATTATGGATCCCAGCATACATGCCATTTGGGGGCAGGGACATTCTTTTGTGAAGACAGTTCTCTATTGACCATAGATAGCAAGCTGACTTAAGTGGGAGAGGTATTTGTCCTACACCTCACTATCAACTTTTGCTTGACCTAAATTTCACCATTAGAAAGACAGTTCAGTACACAAATAATTTAATTACCCAGGATCATGATGAGGCTAACTAGATATTCCTTTCTTCAATCATGGGACAGAACTTGCAGTCTTGGTTTCAGAACATCCCAGAAAGCCACTAATGCTACTCCAAAGATTATTCTGGTTATTAAAAAAGACAGCAGTGGCTGGGTGTGTAGCACATGACTATAATCCGAGTGGCTCAGGAGGCTGAGGCAGGAGCATTGCAAGATCAAAACCAGCTTCAGCAACTTAGCGAGACCCTAAGCACAAGATCCTGTCTGAAAATAAAAAAATGAAAAGGACTGGGGATGTGGCTTAGTGGTTAAGCACCCTTGGGTTCAATCTCTGGCATTGAAAAAAAAAAAAAAAGAGCAGTGGTGGGAGAGGAGGTAGTGTTTGCACTCTTAAAGAAAAGGTTATTAGGACTACAAAACTCTGGAAAATTGTGGGCACCTAAGTCATAGAATAATAGCTTGGGAAATTCACTCTGTAGAAAGTGAACTTCTGGGGAGAATCAGGGACACAGGAAAAACAAGGGAAGGAAGGAATTCTGACTCATCTTCCATTATTATAGTGACAGCAAGCAGGGTGCTCCCATCTAACAGGATGTAAAAAGACAGGACATAAATCGAATCTGATCTTCTCAAAGAAACTGTGGAATTAGGAAGTTATTAACACTGAACAAAACCTCAGTTCAAACTTTTTATTAAAACAACCACATATACCATAGTGAATCGATTAAACCTACATGGTTAAGAGCTTTTGATGTGAATGTAATATCGAGGAAAGGGGGCAATGTAGTAACTAATCACATACAATTGTGTTTACTAGGATAGTATGTCACGTTCAAATTCTTCTTAATTGTAATTCTTGCCCTATTTATGAGAGCAATAATCAAATGTTGCAGGAAGAACTGCAGGAAATGATGAGATCTGAAAAAATACTGATTTTTTTTTCAGAGCAATTACTGTAGATATTCTTTAGAATTCTGGAGGAGAGATTCAGGAGCAATTGACAACTTTTTGGTCAAGTAAACAGGGAAATAAGTTTGGCTATATAATCTCATTGTAAAAGTCCTCATGACAAACATGTGGCTCAGTGGTAGAGCATTTGCTTAGCACAGGTGAGGCACTGGGTTCAATCCTCAGCACCACATATAAATAAATAAAATAAAGGTCCATTGACAATTAAAAAATACTTTAAAAAATCAAATTATTGATTATTTGGCTGCCTCTGAAATAGAAAGTACTTTTAGCAGCCATTTCACCCAGATTTACAATTGGCCCAGTTTCCTAACAGTATGGAAGAACATCCCTATGAGAAGCTTCTACCAGCTTTTATTTGTACTAATGTAATAAAATTTTCTCTTTCTCTCTCATGTATTTCTTCACATTATCCAAGAGTCTTAGTTTGGCTTTCAGCACAGCAGTAAATATGAAAATCCCGAACTAGAATTTGATCCCATATTCAGAAAAATCACATTCTTCTGTGTTACCCCCTTCATATGCATTGCTAATCCTATAAACCTTCACTGTGCTATAGGACCCTGCCTCAGGAAGATCCATTGGAGAAATGGTGCGAACAACTCTCCATAAGAAACAGAGTTCTACAGGGCCTCTGAGGGTACTGGGATCTGTCTCTAGGGAGGGACGTGGTGGGCTGGAGAGGGAGAGAGGGGAGGTCCCTGCAGCACTCTTCCTTACAATTCTGCCAGGTGTCCCTGGGAGCACATGGCCTCAGTGTCCTCAGAAATGGACACAGTGACTGTCTGCTAGCTAAATAGAACTCCAGTGGCTGTTCTCAGTGTGGTTGCTTCTTTTCTTATGTGTTTGTTTTTCTTTGTCTGAATAATAAGGAATAAGGATTGGATTAGACAAAGGGAATGAAGGAAAGGGCGGGGGAACAGAATAGGAAAGACAGTAGACTGTGTTGGACATAAATTTCCTGTGTTCACACATGAACACACGATTAGTGAAACTCCACATCATGTACAACCACAAGAATGGGATCCTAATTAGAATCAGTTATACTCCAAGTATGAATAATATGTCAAAATACACTTTACTGACATGCATATCTAAAAAGAACAAATAATAAAAAAAAGAAGGAATAAGGAATGTATCTGGATAAAGGAATCATAATATTTCCAGACAAATTAGTGTTGAATCTGTAGTAGTCTTCACTCAACAATTATATCTGGCAATTTGTTAAGAACTTGGTCAGTGCATTTTGTTATAATTTGTTTTGTTTTGTTTTTTGGTACTAGGGATTGAACTCAAGGGTGCTTTGCCATTGAAATACACCCCCAGTCCTTTTAATTTTTTAAAATTTTGAGACATGGTCTTGCCAAGTTGCTTGAACTTGAGATCCTCCTGCCTCAGTCTTCCAAGTCGCTGGGATTACAGGTGTGCACTATAACTTGGCAGGGCATTAGCAGTCAATGTGTTTTGAATGGAGATGCTTAGCAGTTTCCCATCTTTGGAAAAAATATGACTGAAGAAAAAGATAAAGATATTAAAATATTTGTACTAATGTCAATTGATGTTACCTGTTAATGGTAAACTAGAAACTGGAAGTCTGCATTGCATGCTCTGAAAATAAGCAGTTTTAAAGGTCAAGTTTAGTAATCACTAAAACATGTGTAACCAAGGAAGGCAAAAAAGAGAAAAATCTGGATTTCTATGCAGAGGTTAACTAAAGAAGAGTTGCCCTTTGAAAGAAGACCCCTCTGTGGGTCCCAGGCTAGGCGTTGGGGTCGGGAGGGGAATGAGCATAGAGAGAAGCAGCTGGGCAGAAAAGCAAGAGACCAGGTGAGTATTGAGGGTCTGAATATACTTCAGCCTGGAGACGTGATGAAGCCCCCAGACCCTGGTGGGCTGGCCCAGCCACCGATGCCAAGAGGGATGAGAAATTTATCTTATTTTGTCAAAGACTCCAACTCCATGGAAGTCATGAGCGCCACTCTTTTCTTGATTCCCTCAGAATCCACGAAGTCTAAACTCTGGAGTGCATCTGAGTGAAAGGTTAATACATTCACATGCTCTCTCTCATTCACCCAGAGATACTTATTCCAGGACTTGCCACACGCCAGCCTCTGTTCTGAGTGCTACTGAGGTATGAAGGTGTCTAAGATACACTGCTATCCTCAGAATGTTAGAGCCTACTGGGGAGACACAAGAAAAGAAAATGAGAATATGAGGGCCTAAAAGTAATATAAATAAAGATCTGCGAGGTGTTAAAAGATAGCAAAGTGACACCCAGCAGGAGGAACAGAAAGAGCTTTGTAGAAGAGACGGAACTGGCTTTTGAGACAGCTGTAACGGAGGGTGGGTTGACAGGCTTCCAGGCACTGGAGGTCCCAGAGGAGGAAGCACCGGCAAGGCAGCAGAGGCAGAGAAGGGGCTTCAGTTGCTAGGGAAAGAAGGAAGGATGGGACCCAAGAATTATGTTTTTCGATACAGAAAGGGAAGGCAACTTTTAAGGAATAAAATTTGAGACTCCAACACCATGGAAGTAGTGAGTATCACTCTCTCGTCAGAGAGTGAAGATAAGTATCAGAGGCCTGAATACTTGAAATAAGCGGGGGTGGGGGAAGGTCTATTAAATATAAGAGGAAGAAATAATTTATAAAGCAAGCAAAGACACCAAATTTGGATTCTAAGCACTCGTGGGGCACCCAGACACCCTTCTATCCACACCTTGCCCTTCTGATCTCACGTAGCAACGCACAGTTCATGTGTTCCTTCATCTTCAAAAACCCACAGGGGGCCGCCCTCTAAAAACAACTATTCAAAATTCGATTTCACTCAAAATAGATTTTGCTCCCTGCCCAGGAATGTGCTAGTCAAAAGTCATCAAAACAAGTTCAGGAACACAGACTTAGAATCCTGTGTATCCAAATTGTAGTCTTATTAAATGCTCCTCAGTGACACTTGACAGTGAAGGGAACATGTGTGGAGAGCAGGTCTCAGTTTCAAACTGTGTGATGATTAAATACATAATTGAATTGGTGTCCCAAATCTTTAGCTGCATGGTCACTTTTTGTAGGGGGGCGGGGAGGGGGAGAGGCCTATGAGGAAATTTTCATTTCTCAGAAACAAAAAAAATCAGAAACTGTTAGAAAATAGATTAGCTACTTTCTGAAGGGAGCCCACTATGATTAAACTCATTTAGGGACTTGAACAGCACTACTTCCTGCAAGGTCACAAGAGAATGCTGGAGCATTTCTCCTTCAAAGAGATCTATCAATATTGACGAGTTTACAGGGCCTGGGTTCACATTATTAATGTCATTATATAGCTGGAGAAACACACGTGTTATAGCCTGGGAAAGCACAGCCTTTGAGAAGCCTTCTGAAAACACAGCCTTTGCTTACACAGAACCAGTCCTCAGAGATTTAGAAATCCTGTGATGGAGTGGATACTGTGGTCCTCCTCCAGATGTTTGGAATCCAGAACCAACCACACCAAATTTCCATTACTTTGATCACATCTGTGCAGTCAGTTACCTCATTCTATTATCTCTGCAAATCTTTTGTCTTTACAAACAAGTTACTGACAACAACAACAAAGAAACACAGGCCTCAGGACATGAAATTAAAGCCTCCTTATCACTAGTAAATTATTATAGATCAACATACCCACAAGCTTCCTTCTCGAAAAAGCTAATGAATTCTTACTTTAATATATTAGCATTACTTAACATGCATGGTAACAATTTGCATGGAGTTCACAAAAATCCTGAGAAGAATGAATTCAGCCAGATGGCTTAGCTCTGCTAGCATCTCCACCTGTATTAAGGATTCTCAGGGAAGTGGGACTCAAGCTATATATCATGATTTGGGGTAAAATGGAGAAAGGGAGGTACAAGACATTTCATGTTATCATGTGCCCACCAAGAGAAGGGACCAAAGCAACCTCTAAACTGGAGATGCTTTGACCTTGTTATCAAAATCTGTGCACTAAGGAGGGACTTCACAGTGAGGATTTCCCCCCACACTGTATTCAGACGGCCTATAACATCCCATTGTCATCCTAATTTTTAGAGGATAAAAATGCACTTTGTTTCTTTCCATTTCAATTTATTTCTGATGGCTAATCCATATTCTATAACTGTCATTTATTTTTATGAGTGTGTTGTCTGTTGTTTCAACTGGTAGAACATATTTATTGATCAGAAGCAATCACGTAAATGAGTGGGCACGGGTGAAAGTTATATTAAATAGCCACAGGGAACAGACCCTGGATTCAGCCAGGGTTTGCTAAAAAAAGTAATTCAGATCAATATATTAGATCGCTCCTTTTTGAAAGACTTCTGTGGCCTCCCAAAAGGCACTGTAACTCTGGAAACTCACTTCTGGGAATTTATCCTCAACAAGCACTAAAAATATAGATAAAGATTTATGCTCCAAGATGTTCACTACAGCATTACTTATAAGAGCAACAAATGAGAAAGAACTTATAAGTTAATGCTTCATCCATACATTGGAATACTTTGCAGCCATAAATAATGTTTTAAAGACATCACAACATGTTTACAATATGAAATAAAAATCAGTTTACAAAACTATATATACACATACATATACGCACATACTCACATCACAATCAATTATGATTAAAGCACATACAGAAAATGATTGGAAAATGTGCATGGGAAATTATTATCTCTGAAGAGTGAAATTATGGATGATTTTTAAGTATCTTCTAAACTTAAGCATAAAGAAATATGAACATCTCAAATTTTATACATATATATATATGGGCAGTGAGATATAGTCAACAGAAAATAAATCTGAGAAACAGAAAATCTTGGATTGAAATCTGTTTGCTCTCTTACTGGTTAAGTCAGTTAACTTCTTGGAACTTCTCTACGTAAAGAGTCTAGCATAATAAACATTTACTCCAATTTTTCTAGCCCTTTTACCCCTCCGTGAATGTTTAACAGGCTACGCTCTCTGTATGAGCAGTGCAGAGGCTTCTTTGACAAGTGGGAAATCCCTGAATTCCTCTATGCTTTGTATTAAAACAATTGAAAAAAATGCAAAAATCATCTTATCAGGGATTGCTGATTCCAAAATTTGGATACAGGAATTATACCTCCAAGATATCTGCCTCCCAACAATTAAAAATGATAGCACTCAAACCTCTTAAGGGTTAGCATTATCAGACTTACAAGCAATTTATAAGGGCATAAATTACACAACCTTTTTGAAAGGCAATTTGGTAATATGTCTCAAGAGAAATGTGCATACCATTTGGATTAGTAATTCCAGTTCTAGAAGTCTATCCCAAGGAAATTATAGAGTTGGAGAAAAAAATCTCAGGATATGCCAGAGGCATATTCCCTGGGTTGGAACAAAGAGATTATCCTAGCAGGGACAAAAGCATAAATAGTTTAAAATTATATTTTCTAAGTTACTATGAGTAAGAAAAGGTATATCATGCTAATTAAGAAAACACCATACTAAGTATTATATTCATTGTGATCACAACCATTTTATATGTGTGTGTACACGAAAAAAGATGGGAAAAAGATTATAATATTAATTGCAGTTGATTATGGGAGACTATAATTTTCTTTTATATTTTCCAACAAAATATCATGTATTACCTTTATAAGAAAAAGTCTTAAAACTCATCTGTCATCTGAAAAAGTAAAAAACTAAGACTAACACCAGGACTGAACAGGTTATGGTAACGCAATGGATGTCATCATCCATTGTTCTGCTCCTTTAGCATTCTTTCTTTGTAAAACTCGTCTCTTAATCTCTTTTTTTCCTGCTCTGGTTCCTGTGTCTTTCATCTAAATCAATGTACCCAAGATGCTGTAACTCTTGAAATAATAAAAAAGGTTTTTTATGGAGTGTCTTAGGGCTTTCAAAGGAAAGCTGCATGATATTACACCTCCAAACACAGTGCTGGTAAAGCAGAAAGCATTGGACTTCAGATGCCAATAGACTTGGGTTTGAACCTTGGCTCAGTTTTATCTTCTTTAAGAGGGTTCACAATTCCAGTTTTGCAGTTATAATAACAACTGTACTTAAGTTAATGCATAGGAAAATTTCCACCAGCATGCCTGATTTCCAATAACCCTTTTTATTCTCCCTTTGCACATTAAACTATTTGAAAATGGGATTGTACACAAAATAAAAATGCTCCGAAAAGTCTTTATAACAAATTATGATTTAAGATAGAACACGTACATTTGTATTCAATGGGTTCCTAAAGCAGGGCCCGTGACCAAACAATGGCTACTGTGAATGAAAATGCTAACCTCACACTGCACTCTGCTTTCAAGGAGGGGAAAAGAATATTATTCTTTACCAGAGAGATCTTACATTTCTGCTATCACACTCCAAAGTTCAGTCTGGAGCTAAAAGTGAGATGTATGAAAACTGCCAAGGGTTTTTCAGAGCCCTCTAGGTGAGTGTGTGACTTTGGTCACTGTTAGGGTTGAGGTATAAACAACATTAGACCAAAAGGCAAATATAACAAGAAATGAAGAAATCATTTTGGTTGGTAAAAAAGGGTGATTTAAAACTTAATATCTCTCATTTTCATTGGATAAGGCACCAAAAATCAACCCCCTACGTCCTTACCCTCTTCCTGCAGTCAGCCTATTACCAGATCCTGCCCGCCACACAGTGAACTGAGCATGCGCAGCTCCCACCCGCCCCCGCCTCTCTGCACTTCCTTTGCTGACTTCATATAACTCACAGACTTTCCCATGACTTCAGACAGACCTGTTTCTTTATTTAAAAGAGTTCCTAACACATAACACCTGCATTAGTGTATATTTAGGCTACCAATCTTTTATTATAATTGATGTTACAATGAATATGTACAACTTTGCTTATATGTCCAACTACATGCATGGTGAACACAACATTTACACACAGTTATAAATTTTATATGTAAACATTTAATACTTGTTATAAAATTTGTATATAATTACATATATGTATGTGTGAGTGCATGCGTATGTGTGTATATATACACTAAATTGTCCTCTAAAGAGGTTGAATCCATTTGCAGTGCTCTAATGGTATAGGAAAGTTCCACCTTTACCAATAATATGATACATTTTATCTTTGCTAATCAATAAAAATATCTTTCAAATTTTAATTTGTATTGTTCTTATATTACACAAATGATAAATCTTTTAGATGCTTTCTTTTTCTGTTTATATCATTTTCTTGTATATCTATTGGATTGTTGGCTGTTTTCATTCTAATTTTAAAAGTATATGCTATCTGAGAGCAGTGCCACATGCCTGTAACCCCAGCTACTCAGGAGGCTGAGGTACTGCAAATTCAAGGTCAGCCTGTGCAACTCAGTGAGGCCCTGTCTCAAAATAAAAAACACAAAAGGGCTGGGGATGTAGATCAGTGGTAGAGCAAATGCCTAGTATATGTAAGACTCTTGATTCAATACTCACACATTCACACATAATGTTTTATATGTTATATATTTATATATAACATATATATGTTATGTTTATATATGTGTATGTTATATATTTATACATAATATATTTACATATTATGATATATACTACATATATAATACACACATAATACACACACATATATGTATTATATATCAATATGTAAATAAATATATACTATATATAGTTTTTATATTAATTTATAATATATAAAAATATATATTGTATATGTGTGTATATATATTGCATAATTTAGCCTTTTATCATATATATTGTAATTTCTTTTTCTATTTTACCTTCTGCTTTCAACATTGCTTATGGTGGTTTTTTTTCTGTGCAGAAATTTTGGACACTTTTCAAGTAGAATTTATCAGTCTTCCCCTTCACAGATGCTGAGTTTTTGGATTCTTTAGATAGGCCTTCTTCTCTTCAACATTATGTTTTAAAAATTGTTCTACATTTTCTTGTGGTATTTTGTGGTTTAATATTTTGTTATATTTTCTGTTCTAGCAGAAATTTAGTTTTGAGTGAGGAATTTTTTTTCCAGGTTGCTCCTCAGTTTTCCCAGTACACTTTAATAAATCCCTTTCCCTCTTCTGAAATGCCACTCTAATCATAGAATAGAATACTCTGTGTATTTGGGTCTCTTTCATAATCCTTAAAATATAAAAAAACTAAAATTTAAAGGGATAGAAGCAGTACTGATAAAAGGATTAAAATCAATGTGGAAATAGACCAAAGCAAACTTGGCCTGCACTGTTTGAGATCAGACATTGACTTAGAGCTGCTCAAACTATGGTGTTCTTCGAACTGCTCAGTATCCTCTCTGTAGTGTTGGCGACAAGTATCTATGATGTTATAAAAGCTCAGAACTGTACAACTGAGAGTATTTTACTGAATGTAAACTTAAAAAATTAAAAAGAATAAGTCTTGACATCAGTAATGAAGATATATTTTGTGAAATCACAAACACTTCTTTCTCATCCTTCCTTTTCCTTCCTTCCCTCCCTACCCTCTCTCTTTCTTTTCTTTCTTTTTTTCTTATAATCAATATACTACTACTTCTCTGAACAAGGAAAACATTGTCTTTATGTCTCTTCACACGTCTTTTGCTTTCTTTCTCTGCCTGCTAATAAGACATACTTTCAGCATGAGAAACCAATTCACACTAAAGTGTAAATGACTGCCAACATCTTCCTCTATATAGGGTTTACACTGAATTGGAGGGGGATCTCGGGGGAGGATTCAGCTAAAGCAAAGATCCTCATGCCACAGCAAAGCATAAAGACTCCAGGTTCAAGGTGGCTGGGTGTGAATCATGTCTCTACAACCCCTTTCTAAGTGACCTTCAGAAAGTTACCTATCTCTCCATTCCTAGTCCTTCTCAATTAGGGTAATGAGAATTTATTTTATGTAATTAAAATAAGAAAGAAATGAGATAATACACATGTAAAAAACATTCTTAAGAGTGCCAGAAGTATCAATAAAAGCTAACTACTTCCCTGTTGCTGTTAATTTCAGGCATGAGCAGGCAGTGTGGCTTCTCATATAACCAGAAATCTGGTCACTGCTTTGCCATTTGTTCAGTTACAGGATGAAGCAGTAGGGAGAGCATGTGAGGCCTGTGTTTGAGTCTCTGCAACTACCATCAGGGTATAATATTGGGGGAAATAGCCTCCATTTTCTTTTCTTTTCCTTTTGTACCAGGGATTGAACTCAGGGATGCTTAACCACTAGGTCACATCCCAAGCCCTTTTTATGTTTTATTTTGAGACAGGATTTTGTTAAGTTGTTTAGGAACTCACTAGGTTGCTGAGGCTGGCTTTGAACTTGCAATCCTCCTGCTTCAGCCTCCCAAGCCCCTGGAATTACAAGCATGCATCACCATACTCAGCTAGAAGCCTCCATTTTCCAATCTGTTCCCTTGTCTATAAGATTCTGACCTCACAGGAGTCTTAGTAAGATTGAATAAGATAATATATGTGTGTAAAAAGCTTTACTAACCTAAAAGCTGCCAGCATGTGTTGATTATACTAGAAAATCTCCATCTCAGCCACAGATTGTTATATTCTTGGTTAAAACACTCATAGTCATTCATATTATGAACCTGTACAAGATTCATTGAAGATATAAAAATAAATAATAAAGATAACTTGCCATTACATGCTTCTATAAAATTCTAGTTTTTAAAAAAATTCCATAGTGAAGAAGGCATGCACAAAAAATGTTTATGAGTCTTTAATGAATTTTTAAATTGAGTTTTTGTGTTCCTAATAAATTAAAAAAGAAAAATATGCACATTTTATCTTCCATCATAATTCAAAAGCATTTTTTTCTTTTCATTACAATTCTAGGCTATGACGCCAACCTTCATTTCAGAAAAAAAATATGGAAAAGTCCATTTTTATAGTATGATCTTGGTCCCAACATACTATGTAAAATTAGATCATATAATACAATTAACAAAAAGAACAGTGTGTTGTGAATTATCATGCCACAATAGACCTAAATATAATAAAAGATTTTCCCTGTTCTTGATCTGTTGCCCTCAGGACTCAGAGAAACTCTTTTTTTTTGTATTACATGTTTGAAAAGGAGTCCTTTACCAATTAATGAGATGATGCACACAGAAAAACTCAGTAATCTGCACAGTAAGCTGTGACAGGCAGGATGTTCCCATGATCAGTCTCATCAATAAGATGTCTAACAGGATCTCAAAGGTAACCTGGTTTCTACCCTCACCCAGAGCTGCTCCTGTCGTCTTCCTATCTCAGTTTATGGCAACTCCATCCTTCCAGTTGCTCAAATCAGAACCCAGCAAGCATCATTGATTTCTTTCTTTTTTTTTTTTTTTTCAATCCACATTGAATGCATCAGCAAATCCTGTTAGCTCGACCTTTCAAATGTATCTAGAACCCAACCACAGCTCACTACCCTGACTGCTCCCAAATTGGTGTGGGTCATCAGAAACTCTTGCCTGCAAGATTGCAACAGTGTCCCCTCTACCCTGGCCTCTTTCTGTTTTCTGCACAGTGTCTACTGGTCCCTAACTTACTAATGTACTTATATTTTGATTATTGTTTATCCCTTCCTGCTGGAAGGCAAGTTCTGCCAGGACAGGAAATTCTGTTTCATTCATTTTTGTATCTCTTGTGCCTGGAATAGTGGCTGGCATGTCGAAGACACTCATTATATTTATTGATAAGAAACAGCTTCTTCACTGGCCTCCTTGCTTTCATTCTTTCCCCTGGCAATCTATTATCAACAAAGCCTCCTGAGTGTTTCTATTATAATCCAGCCAGCAATGCTCCTCCTCTGTTCCCCATCTCACCGGGAGGAAATGTCAAAGTCCTGACAACATCCTTCACATGGTTTGCAATCCCAGGCCTGCAATCATATCCTCACTACCTCTCTGACCTCCCGCAAGGCTCACTTCACTCTTGCTGTCCTTACTTCCCTCCAACACACCAAGCCCTCTCTGTACTGCATTCCCTCTGCCTGGAAACCCCTGCCTGCCTCTGGTGCCTGGCTCCCTGCTCACTCCTTCAGCTCTTTGCTCTAATTTTTCCTTCTCTTATAGCCTAACCTACCTTTTACACTTACTGTTTTGGTTGTTGTCTTTCTTCCCTCTAGAGAATGAAAGCTCCAAAGTCAGCATTTTTATCTCGTCTATTCCTTGCAGAAGCCTAGCACCTAAGAGAGAGTTCTTGGCACCCAGCTGGTGTTCGATGAATTTGTGCTGAATGAATGGGGGTGGTGGTGCCCTCTCACTGGGCCAGAAACCCACAGCGGCAGCTCCTCGGTGGGGATGGAACACCCTCAAGCTGCTCTCACAGCTGTGCCTCCTATTTTTCACGACATCCTGGAGTCCTGGCATAGTACATCAGCCTTTCTCCAAAACACATCAATGGTGTAAAAGTTCTCCTTGAGAGGGAACAGAACTGTCGTTTCCCCACACACTTTCCTGCCTTTTTTTTTTTTTTTTTTTTTGAGGGGGGCACTGGTGAGGATTTTTCCCATTAAAATGTATTTATTTCATAGGCAAAATTTCTCCCCCTAGATCAGTCTTATCCCTGTTTTTCTAGCCACAGCTGCAAAGTTTAGTATTAGTGCCAGAGGCAACTGATTAGTTAAAGAATATATGCTCTGCCCTAGGCTGGCATCCACTTGTATTTCATTATAAAAGGATATTAAAAATGATGCCTTGGACTTCTGTCTACAGCATGGTACAGCATATCTGTCACCCAGTTCATGCTGACACTATGCCTATGAGAGTGAGCGAGGTTGGAGGAAGATGAGAAAGTGGAGGGCCCCCAAAGCTAGTAATTTAGGAGACCCTTGGCACAATTTCTTATTCTTTTTTATTTTTAAAAATCTTGTTTTGTTGCATGTCATCTCAAACCCCTCCACAGAAAAGGCTGTTCTAGGTTATGTGACTGATGTTTCTGAAAAAGGTTTCAACTCTGGACACTCTGTTGGCATGTGGAACATATGTACTTAATACCCTGTCATGATGCTTCTTCTCACTAGAGTGGAGTTCTAATAAACTGACAGAGATAAACAGGATCCAACCATCTTGTGATTTTAGTTTCTAAGAAAGCACATGATTTATAAAATTATAGTTTCCCCCTATGATCTTATCCTGTGGCAATCCAATTTTAGACCCCACCCAAGCCAGTTTCTGAAAAAGTTTTTACCTTCTCTTAAAACCCTAGAATGTCATTCTACTAAATAGCTTTGAAGTCACCTCCCTAAAGGAATCTTTCCCTGAAGACCCAGACCCAGACCTCCCTCCCATGCCACCAAGTGTAACAGTGTTCCCTTGTTCACCAGCAGCTTCTCTTAACACACCCACCTTATGGCAGGCTTTAATCACCAAGTAGCTCAAACAGCCTTGGCACATGAGAGGTGTCAATGTATGATGGCTGAATAAACGACTGAAAGAGGGCAGCCATTAAAGACAATGTTAAAGGACTGGGGTTTCAATTCTGATACTGATTTCATGCCATACATTCTTGGTTTCTCTCCACCCCATCACTTACTACACTCCGGACTGTCATGCTCTTGAAGTGGAAACTGGATGTGACCAGTCCTGCCCCTTCCTTGCTTCTTTCTCCTAAGGAAACAGGTGCAGGAGGGGAGCACGCAGCCACCTGCACCTCCATGTCATCAGTTTTATATGGGAAGGCAGACTCCACGGCGGAAGGCTTGTGGTGATCTAGCACTGCCAGTAACTGGGCAGACGTGTGGGTGTGATTTGGGAGCGCCACTTCAGGAGGCATATTTTCCCACAGTTATAAACTAAATTTTCTAACAATGAAGGTGGTAGTCTATATTCCACTTGATTTTGCCTGGTGTTTTATTTATAAACTGGTTCAGAAATTAGGATATGAGACTGTTTTTTCCCCCAGTAGGGTCCCTTAAATTCCCTCTCAGGGCAGGCCTGTAGGCTTGGAGGTTTTTTATTTGAAAGCCTTCTCTGAGGCTACAATTACAGTTATCACTCCCTTATTAATAAAGTAGAACATGGCAAGCAACATATTGCTGGGAAACAACACATTCCCGTGAATCCAACACCCATAAGGGCTACAATTTGTGATGATAAAAACTTCTCTGCCATCCGTGTATTTTATTTTGTCCATCTTCCTAGAATCCTTTGATTCAGACAGTATCTGATTCCCTATATCAAACTGTGGGACTCTGTCTTGATAGTTTCCTTTGCCCCTCCATCTTTAAATGTTGCTTTCATTAATATGCAACCACACAAGCTAGAAGTGCCAAGACCCCCTCCACTTTCCCTCCCTCAGAGCTGATGAAATCCGTTAGGGTGGGTGGCATCTTCCCCCAAGAGGTATGTGCTATAGTCCATGGAGTGGAGTCCAGAACCATGGATCCAAAGGTGTCAACCTGGTCTACTAGTGGAGAAGCTTCTCTGGGTCCTACAGACATCCTTCATCACTACCCACTAGGGCCTTGCACTGGGGAACAGCTTGGGCTGATGATGAAATACTCCAGTTTATTTGGGGGGGGAATTAATCAGAGCTAATTTCACATAACTTGTCAGACTATGTTTCAGATAAGGGAACTGCTTTACAGAGAAACAGCTAGTAATTGCAAAGGTGGGCATCTGAGCCACTATCATTTAGACCCCAATAGCCATTCCTGCATAGTGCCAAAGCCAAGCCTCATCCCTTCACTGGAAAACTCACTATGAAGCATGAGACACCAGTAGTAGAGGTGAGGACACTCTACATGGAATACGTGGCATACTACTACCAGTTTGTTTTTTTAAATTTTTAAATTTTTGGTGCTGGGGATTGAATGCAGGGGTGTTTAACCATGAGCCATATCCCTGGTCTTTTTTTATTTTGAGACAGGGTCTCACTAAGTTGCTTAAGACCTTGCTAAGTTGCTGAGGCTGGCCTTGAATTTGTGATCCTCTTGCCTCAGCCTCCTGAGCCACTGGGATTATAGGCGTGTACCATTGCACCTGGCTACTACCAGGGTTTTAAAGGACACAGATGGGGAGAAGATGAACAGAAAAATGGTATTCAGGGGTATGTCAGGGCACATAAGTATGTGGCCACCCATCAGTAAGCTGATTTCCCCAGTATATAGATAAAGGTAGAGTTTGGGGACAGTTATTCATTTCTCTGGCTTGTTAGCAGATGTTACACAAACACAATGAGCAGGATACTCCCATGAGCCTCTGCTTTCCAGATGCTCTTTTTCTCAGCTGACATTTCAGGATCCACAGGCCAATCCCAGCTTCCCTCCCACATCATTGGACACTTGGGGTTTATCCTCTTGTTGGTAAGTGTCTCATAGAACCACCTCTTACCAAGAGAAGTAGATCTCTCCCAAATTGCCCCTGGACCCTCACTCTATTTGCTATCGATATAGAATTCACACAGAATGCCACTCACTGCTGCTTGCATTATCCATATGAATAAATACTAGGTGACCCAAGGTTCAAGCTCTGTAGGTGTCCAAGAGGACTCTAGTCATTCTGAATTTAGTGTCTTCAGAATCAACTCCATGAACAAGATCTAAACAGGGGCTCATTTTTCCTGTGTGACCCTTTTTCTTCTGTATCCAGTATCATTATGATTCTAATACTGGCTATGAGAAAGCTGTGAGGCCAGGAATCTTCACTCACTGTACTGATGTGAGTGACTGCCCAGCTCCAGGGTTGTCCAGTTTTTGATCTTAACACTCCTTTCCTAGTCTGCTCTTATATCTTTTCCTCAGTATATTCTCCGTCTTGCTTCCTTTAAAGATACCCCTGAAGGTTCTCCCTAGGGTCATTGCCACGGTTCCTATCCTTTCCTAGATGCTGATCCCTCTCTGAAGCATTAGGGAAGGTGCTCATCACACCATCAATCAAGGCCAAGCCATCTGTCACCTGAAAACTTCAGCCATCACTCTCTTTGTCATTATTGTGCACACTAATAAAAGCCACATTTGTGTGTTTAAGCTATTTCTAGCCCCTGCCACCTCTGAAATGTCAAGAAATATATGGAGAGTTGTTCAATCTCTAGTTCATCAAGTAATCATTCCCATCATCCAAAAAGGTTTTGAAATCCTATATTCTCTGATCAAATGTTCCCAGACCATTCAGAGAAGAGCCAAGAGTTCTCTTTCTATCTAATTCTACCCTCTATTTCCTTCTCCTGCCAAGCCTGGCCATGCAACTACCATGGCTGCCAGCTCTGATCTTCTGCCAGGCTCTTACTCTTGGCACTGTTCAGTGTACACACCTGTGAATTGACACTTTGATCTAAACATTCTTTTCCTATTTGATGTATAAGGTATGTAACTTTTATATCTCATCAAATACATATCTCTTGGACCACAAGTTCCTGGAAGGCAGGGCTAGACAGAAGAATCAGGAACTTTTTGCTGAGAAGAATTTATGCAAGTAGATGTGGTTTGATGCTCATGGGCATAGCATTCAAAGCCACTGAAAAAATATATCAAATTTTATAGTTTGTGTCTTGATCTCAGTCCTGGGCTTGTAATGACATCATCTTATCCACCCACATGCTCAGTTGTTTCCCCATCTGGTGCAGTTGATAGTACCTGGGAGTGGTGTTCACTTTGCCTCTGGCCAGGGTTCTGTAAACTCAGGCTACAACCATTGCTAGGTTCTGTGTCTACTGCTAGAAACTCTATAGCAAGGGACAGAGCTGAGGTGTGGATTCAAGTGCACACAGCTGAATGAGTGACCGGCGCCTGGTCTCAACAGTACTTACTTGGTGAGGTGGGGGAGGCTGCACCTCCTTCTGCTGACGTGGTTGGAGGCTTTGTGTCTGGCACCGGCAGAGGCACAGGCCTGGCCATCGGTGGCGGCGGCGGCGGCGGCAACATTGGGGTGGGAAGGAAAGGGTTGTGCACCTTGCCTTGGCTGCTCCCGTTGGGCTGCAAGGGTGAGGAAAACAAAACACACACACACACAGAAGAAACAGATATCAATTATTAGCTGCTTCTGAACACAAAAGATTCATTAGGCACCTTTTAGGTAAATGACTAAGTATTCTGGCTGCCCGAATTCTTGCATAATTGCATCTGGATGAAGAAGTGCTTGGTTCTGTTGTGCTTAAGGCATTCCACAAAAGCACACTTGGGCACATATCGCTGCATTCCAAACATCTTTCTTGAACTACATTGTCCTTTTTTTTTTGCTTCTGACTCCATAAAATGATCTGCCAATGATTACTCTGGATTTGTCAACTTTATTTTCACTTTTTAAAGATGGTCCTATGTAACATATAATAACTGTGTTAAGTGAGCAAACAAATTTTCTTTTATTGCATTAATATCAAGCGTAGAAAGTTTAGAATTTAGCTATCAGAATTTTGCTAGGCTAAAATATCGCTTCCACTTTTTATTTAAATTATATAAGCAAATGCTGTAAGAGTCATATTTATTTGTTTGCCTGATGTTAAAATAACCAAGTAACAATTCTATAACAGAAGAAAGTTTCCCTCTAAAGCAAGTAATACAATCTATTTAATTTTCAAGTTTTTCAAAATAGCTCCATGAAGAGACCTGCCTGAAGGTCTTTGATCAAAATGCAAAACTGGGCATTTGACAGTTATATAGGATGACGTCAGCACTATTAAAAAATGTTAGAAATGGAGAAGTCAGCTGCCCAATGCTGAGGATCAGATCCATTTTTTTTTTCTTTGTTTCCCAAGTAGCCTTTGGACTACATTTCTAGACTTCAGTGACACTGATCAACCCATAGTAACAGCTCATATTTAGGTTACAGTCCCATACCAAAACTCAGCTGATGGAGGTCTTGGTGTCCTAAGCTTTTAAATGTAAGCTTCATAATTCTTCAGAGGCAGTCTCAGGCCGCCATCAACATTCACTGATATATTTAGGATTGTTCCTCAAAGACTATCTTGTCTGACAATCAGAACGCTGTGCCTTCTTGCCAGCAACTGGCCTGTGTGTTATTTCTGAGTGGACTGAAAGTCCTTAAGTGAATGCTTTAGAATAAGCCACGCAAATGAATACACAAGCAAAAAGGGAAAAAAGGCACCATATTGATTTGTTGTCTAGACAGAAATGTATCTGCTAACACATCAGCAGACATAAGTCAAAGCTGCCTGTTCTGGCTCAGATATGCAGAATCAGGTATTTCTTCAAGGGAAGAACACCAGCGATAGAACAGTGTGACATAATATCCTAAATGGGGAAGTAATAATTATGGCCAATCTGCAGCTTCATGTATAGCTACTACAAGAAAAGGAAAACCAAATGTGGCTTTATGCTGGTCATTATTTATTTATTATTATTGTGATCCTCAGCCCTGGAATGAAGTTATCCACTGTGAACATTTAGTTCTCTTTTGGTGATACAATTTGTTATTTCTAAAAATCACTTTTACATTTGGAATGTTATTTAAAGTTGTGGTTGTTTGGTTTATTTGTGAAAAAAATGAAAACATTCATTTAAAGCTATTGAATATGGTTTAGCTTTATACAAAGATAAGTGCAAAAGATAACTACTTGCAGAAATAACAAACCATAATAAACTATGCTTCTAGCATCTTGAGTTCAAGTACTGGTCAACTTGATCTAAAGTGTTATAAGACTGTATTTTTTAAAAATATCAACTTGGCTGATCTAAAACATCTGTCCCTCTCTGCCCTCTACCTCTCTCTACCACCCCAAATCATTACTTAAAATTATTCACTCTTTCTTTCTATTTTGTTAACTGTATGAGCCCTGGGGTAAGAACGCAGGAGATGAAATTATCAGCCCTAGAATGTAGAAGGTTATATGGTTCACCCTCAAGATGATTTATATCCATAAACTTGACAGTTGAAACTTAACACAAACACTGTTTTTAAACCCTGGCCAATCACTCTTAGAGCAAGTTAACTTTCCCACAATCTAGAATAAATATGACATTTGCCTGCAGTCAGTCAGCACGACGTTAGAGCACAATGCCCTCAAGGTCATGGGGTCTTCCCTTGTTATTTTTAAATTCAGTTAACGTTTCTAAAGAAATCGAAAAAAAGAGGTTTCCTTACATTGAGGAACCCCACCTGTCCAGCTTGCTGACCAGCGTCAGGGCAGACAAGTTGGACAAACTCTTTCAGCGTCTCCTGAGGATGGTAGCGGATGGCTGGGTGTGAGAAGTAAGGCCCAGGCTGCTGGATGATGGGTGATGTTGGAAAATGAAGAGTCGATGGTGTTGCATGTGGACTTGCTGTTGGAAAAGAAAACACCAGTGTTAGGAAGAGAAAGAACTTGCTTCACCGAGGCTGAATCTGATTTGCCTCCTTTTCCATTTCTTCTCCTGGCCCAATTCAGGGTATTGCTCATGTGGCTGAATTTAACACTGGGTAGGTCTGAAAGATTTTTTTCCCTTAAGTCCCTAAGACAAACATGGAGGCTAGATTAGGGTAGAGTTTCAAGCTGTCTTTCTATTTTCAGTGGACATGAGTTATAAAGGCATTAATAATCCTTGGTGAAGATGAAGATTATTCATTACTTTAAGAGCCTTTTTAATGAAGCAAGCAATAAAAATGTATTTGGTAGATTAGACCTGATTTAACTGACATTACATATGACAAATTCTAGTTTGCACATATGGATACCCTTTCACGCTGAGCTATCCATAGACAATAATTCATTGTTAAAGCTCTTATACCCCTTTCAAGGAGATTTCTAGGGACTAATTCAGGAAGAAAATTTTTTGAAGTATATAGTAAATGATCACTTAATGAACCCATGCAATTTAGGTGCCTCACTTTAAGTGGAAGGTTTATGTCACCTTTTTCCTCCACAATTTTGAAGGCAAACACAGAAATGCATAGCAGGGGAATGCACAGGCCAAGCAGGCAGTGACCCCTGCTAAAGTGTTGGTCCTCTGCCCATAAAAACTGATGAAAGACTCAGATGACTACTACTCCCTTACATCTGAACCCTGATAAATATCATTTGTGTTAGAAGATTGGATTAAAATACTTATGTGCGGTGCTTAATAATTTTTCTAAGAGAACTTTTGCCCTTGGATTCGAAGAATGATTGATAAAACAAGCTGGAGAAGAATACGTTCCTCATACTAGGAGCGGCACGTTCTGAAGAAGATCCAAAGTAGCGCAGGCTGCCCTTTCTATCAGCATGCTACCGGCATGGCTAAGGACTGCCTAAGAGAATGCAGGCCTACTGATTGTGGGCCGTGGGTTTGTTGTTCCCTACTGGGATCTCCTTACAATTAGGGCGTTTTCTAATTAATGACAGAAATGGCTAGGACTGTGTGGTTCAGAGTGGCAGCTGTTGGTTTTAGAGAGTGGATATGGGGGACTGGAGTAGAATCAGGAGTCAGTCCATGTCTTACAGATGATCTGATGGACCCCTCACATTCATGCGACTTCTAATCTATGCAATAGATATTCACAGGCTCCTACATGGGCTCAAGAGTCGAAGCTGAGTCTGAACAGATGAAGTTTTGCCCTTAGTCAATTGAGGACATCTTGAACATAATCTCTTGGAAACAAGAGCTTTCATTACTTCCCCTTTCAAACTCAACTCTTCTCCCAGCCATCTCCATCATATTGAACAGTTCACCCATTCACTTAGCTGGTCACTGTTATATCTTCAAAACTGAGCCTGGCACTCAATAAATATTTGTTGACTGTACAATAAATGACCAAATACACGAGTGGCACAGAAATTAAGAAAATAATCATAAAGCCAGCCAAGAATGAAACTTGGTCTCTCCACTTGGTAAAGAACCAGGAATCTTGTAGAAAAGTTGGTAATAGTTAAGACTACATACAATGAATAATAAATATTGGAATCCTTGGAATCCATCAAAACCCAGAAGCTAAAAAGTTAAATGGCTCTGGTTAGTTCTTCCTTTGGAAATTGTGCTACTGGCTTTAAAGAACCAAGGGATTTTTTTTTTTCCATCTAATGTGGTACAATTGCCCTTGCCCATAGCAAGAAACTTTGACCTACAGCCCTGCACTGGACTGAATAATTTCAAGTGAAGGACACAAAGTAGAGTTTCTCAAACTAGGTTGGGAATACACTGAAGCTAACAATGATACACTCAACTTCTGCAGCAAGTCAAACACAAAGGTGACAACTCCGTTGTCAAAAGCCCCCAGGAGGCTGACCTTGATGATAAAGTGGCATTGCCTCAGGTGTTCAAAGGAAACTGATGAGTGACTGTGAGATTAAGAAATTGCAGTGGCCAACAGAGAATACTGCCCAAGGAAAAAATTCACTCGAGCAAAGATCAGGCAGATAAAAGTTAAAGAAACATGATAGAAGAAATTATTCAACAGGACCATGGAATCTCCCCATTAATTGTTAAAAAAAATCCTTGCTCTCATTTTGATGTTCAATAGGTGAGATAAAAACATTAGCAACTCCAATGTAGACTTTAGTTTCTTTATTATATTTCACTAAAAACAATTTATTCACCGCTTCCTTATGACATAGTTTAATACAAACCTAAGAATATATGGTACTATGTGGAATTTTGTAATGACTGGTTTATTAGGATCAATTAATTCTTAATTAATTCCAGGAAATCATCTAGCCTGTAGTTTCAAATTAGATAATTGCAGAGTCTGTATTTAAAGGGTCATTTTTTTTCAACCTCTACTTTCTTATGCTTGGGACTTTTTGGTTCAGCCACCAATTTGCTACTCATGCAAATGCAAGATCCTAAGCTTTAACTTCTTTTATTTTTTTACAGTGCTGGGAACTGAAGCCACAGTCTTATACATGCCTGGTAAGTGCTCTTCTTGTTAGCTATACCCCCAGTCATTTTTATTGTTATTTGAGGCAGGGTCTTCTGAAGTTGCCCACGTTGGCCTCAAACTTGTGATCCTCCTGCCCCAGCCTCCCAAGTAGTTGAGATTACAAGCATGTGCCACCATGCCCAGCCTGAACTTTAATTTCTTGAAACAGAAAATAATTGTGTTATGGGAACCATAAAGATCTGTTAATTATTATTAAATATCTGTCATTTCTCTGGATAACATGATATTGCTCTTCCACTAGAAACTCAGAATTAAGACATCAATGTCTAAGTTTTCCTTCTTTCCTCTCTATTTCTTGTTTTCTCCCTTTATTTTGAATTTGATATTTTTAATGTACCTAGGTTTTTATCTGAGTTGTCTCAAATTATTTTAGAAAGAGTCACTGGCTTTAAATCAATTGAATTCATTAAATGTATTCTGAGATGGCCAGCTAGAGCCCTATGGATAGAAACTACCATTATGAATCTGGCATGATGCTAATGGAATGCACAAAGAAGGGTATGAGGCCAATTTTTTGACGAAGAAAAACATCTCTTATGGATGTGTGTGTGTGAGAGTAGTTGACACAATAAAAAATTATAGCACATTATGTAAATGCATATTTAGATCCTTTAAAATGTGCATTATTTACTTGAGAGTCAATAAAGGCTTTTCTCAAGTGGTTACAGTTTATTGCAGTGCATCCATCTGTATCCATGTTGATGTTAATACAGTTTTGTGTATTAAAAGACACTACAAAACTGGCTGCTTCTGGGGCCTCATACTCTTAGTACCCTAGGCCAGGAACAGCAGGGTGACAGAAGCGCTTCACTCTGGGTAGCTCTTACTACTAGTTTAACCTTTAACTAGCAGCCAAACTGGTTCAAAGCAACTGCTTGGGGTTTTCACAAAGAATACAAATAATACGAGAAGAAAGGAAATCTGATCAGGTTTCTCTGGTTGGAATGGACTGCCCACACAGCCTGAACTAAGGAGCCACAGTTAAACAGAGAGCCAGAATTTCCCAAAGGGCATAGTGCTCAGTTATTTATTACAAAATGATCATATTACTGAGTACTTAGAAAAAAAGAAAGCAGGTCAGGCAGGTTGGTTTACTTATTCACTCCTCTACCCATCAGAGAACCTCCTAATTCTTTAAAACACTCTTTGGTTTTGGTTTAGAGGAAAACAAGTTAACATTCAGCACAACTGAATATGTATTTTCAAATTTAAAAATGCTTCCTCCTTTTACAGCAGAATTGATGAAGACTGGGGAAGAAGGCCAGATTCACTACTGGATTATTGTGCATGTGGTCTATGATCCCACAATGATTCTTGGTCTGAGAGTCCACTATAAAGAGAAATGTAGATTCATTTTCCAGTGGTGCTCCCAAAAAGACCTGCAAGTAGTCAGAGCACACAAGAGCAAGTTGTATAAAAGAAGATGGCACAAAGGGGAATGAAGGGAAGCAAGGAGAGATGGGAATAGGAATAGTGGAATGAATCAGACATAACTTTCTTATGTTCATATATAAATACATAACCAGTGAAATCATATCATATAAACCACAAGAATGGAAAATTACACTCCATGTGTGTATAATAATTCAAAATATATTCTACTGTCATGTATAACTAAAAAGAATAAAAAAATTATTTAAAAAAAGATGGCACCAGGGAGGTATGGCCAGACAAGCCTGGAACCTTGGACTTCCATGATTTTTCTTGCTTTTGTTCTTTTTTTTTTTTTTTATATTAGGAAAGAAAAGAGATAGAAGAAAGCAATCTCATCTTACCATTCCCAGTGGTTTCTCTCAAGCTCAACCTCCAAGAATTCTAAGAACCCTACCACATTTTTCCTCAAACCAAAATTTCATGGGTTGAAATATGTTCTTCTACATAACCCTGACATCGCCTTAATTGCTTCATTCCTTGTCCACGTTGCAGATTCTCACAGATTGGACAGATACTTGGATTCTTTTCACGTCAGCATTTGCTCTCTGGCACCAGACTTTAAATTCTAGTCTCTCTTCTTTGGGACACTCCACAAAAAAGCTGTCCAGAGGCAACGCAAACAATAAACATGAATCCTCCTCCCACTGCTGCACACCCCTCAGACAGCGCTACCCACAGGCTTCACTAGAACACATCGTCAGCTCCCAAGTCCTGGCATCTGCAAAAACTCACAGTCTTCCCATTAATCTGCATGCAGTCAGTGGCAGCAGTGAGATTCCAAACTGTCTCTGTTAGCGCTGTCACAAAAAAGCCTGCAGCAGAAAGATGTCCTTTACACAAAAGTAACCATTTCCAGAATAAAAGGTGACACAAATGGCTCCTAACTACTCATATTTAGAAGTAAAGATTTTTAATAAGGAAAAAAGAGAAGAAAATAGAAGGGAAAGAAATCCCACTTGCAAGAAAAGAAGCCTTCCATAAGGGCAAATGGAACTTGAATTGTTTGGGTTGTCAACTATTCCAATGCTTTCCTTCTTCAGAAATTCAAAACCACACTCTACCACACCATGACAGCCTACCTAAAGCTGAGAAATCTATCTTAATGGTCCATAGCTATAATTTATAAATCATGCATGAATCAGGCCTGCCATTTATGAAAGCTGAGAAGTTTGGAGTTACAGGATTTATTTTAACAGAGACACAAGGGAAGAAGAATTGGCAATGGTTTTCAAATCTCTAGGAGGTGGAGTCTTTTCTAAATAACAAAGCTTTTGACTCAAGGCAAGCTAATGTTTCCAAAACCACTTTTCCCAAAATACTTAGTCAATATCTTTAACATCTTTGAGATGTATGTGAAAGAACCTGGATATGTCAACTGAGAGAAATAGATGACATTATGTGATGCTTTACAAAACACTGGTATTTTCACATTATTGCCACCAAAGGAGGTAACTATGCTACATTGGGTTTCCAAGATGGCTGATAAACTCTATTCCACCTGAATTAAGGAGACCTTCTGACTGAAGATCAAATTCCAATGTCTTTTGAAAAAAACAGATCTCCCCTCCCCCTAACAAAGAGAGGCCAAGGTCTTTTAAAATTTTTATCTAGATCAATTTTAGCTACTTAAAAACCTTTGATGTTCAAAGACCCTGGCTTCTAGTCTAGACCACGTTGGCATCATTTTCCATGGAGGTGGGATGGTACACTGTTCAGACTCTGCAGGTCCTGCATGGTCTTTGTTGCAATTATTCAACTCCGCTGCTATGGTGCAGAAGCAGTTACGGACATTTCGTTGACAGGTGAGTGTGACTGTTCCAATGAAACTTTATTTTCAAAAACAGACAGAGAATGGATTTGACCTGTGGGCATCATTTGCCAGCCTCTATTGTATACCCACATACTTCCTGTCCTCTCTCAACACCTGCCACTCTGCATCAGGCACATGACCATCACTGATGGTCACCTTTTCTCCACCAACTATGCCAAGTTCCCTGCAAGCCTTTCTTCTGAAGCCCCAACTTCCTGAAGTTTCCAAGCCAATCAGAGTGTCTTCTTTTCCTCTGCTCACTCTCCATTGTAGCCTTGGGTTGTGGTTCTTCACCATTACTTAACATGCCTTGGTCTTTGGTAGTTAACTGCCCCTGTGTGTATCAGTCCAAGTTAAACCTGAGTCAGAATAGTAGTGTGGTGTAACATGAGGATCATGGATTTTGGTCTATCAGATAGACATGGTGTGAATTCTACCTCTCCCACTTACCAGCTGTGCTTCCCTTTGGTGTCTGAGCTTCTCTCTGACTCAGTTTTCCATTTGCATAATAAAGGCTAATGATGCCTCATAGACTTGCTGTGAAGATTCAATGAGACTATATATAAGACACATGACGTAATTTCTTATCATACAGTTAAGTGGTCAATAAATAACCTCTTTTATTGGTATAACTATTATAGATAAGGATGAGGGTAGGCCATGAGTAAATTAGAATTTGCTCCTGTGTGCTAGGACCAGATCTGAATGCAGAGCACACAACAGGGTGGTAGGGGGAGAAGGAGTGATAGAGTATAATGTACCTGTTGCCTGCCTGTCTCTTAGACAAAGGAATCCATGACTGTTGGTGAAAGGGCATTAGTATGGGTATAGCATGAGGGCATTAAAAATAACTCCACAAATGACAAAATGCAAAACCAAAGCAACACCAGTAGTAACAATCATACAAACCTAGACACAACATAAAGAGTCTTTGCTGACTAAACATATTTGAATCCCTACTTTTGCTTAAAACTCGGATGGAGAGATAATTAGTGGTTTAGAACCATAGGACCTTCTCCCTCTGGACACTTTTCCACTTAGACCTACAGTCCTTGAAGATTCATTCTGGGTGTCCACCCTGACCTCCCACTGTGTCATGGAGACCTCTACCACCCAGGCATGCTTCTGGCCAGAAGAGATTCGGAGCATGGCCTCCCCCAAAACAAGACACTAAGAAAATCTCCATTGTTTCCCTTGGAAGTTTATCAACGATCTAATATATGAATACTAAAAAAAGATTTTCAGAAGATCTGGAGGGTTTTTTTTAGTAGTAAAGCTTTCTGACTAGATAAAGGGACCTGGGTTTTAGTGCAGTTTCTGCCACTACCTGGCTTAGAAATGTGGGCAAATTCTCTCACCTCTGACTCTCTCATCTCAGAATACAAGGTTTGAACACAACAATCCCCGAGGCTTGCCTAGTTTTAAATTCTAGTGGAAAGTATGGAATTCAGACTCCAGGATTTCATTAACAAATGACTCCATATAATTGATTGACAGTAATAAAATCTAAAAGATCTGAAACAAGGTAGAATGTGCTTTTTAACTTACTTTATAAAATGTGTCTGAGATATCAAGTTATAGGGTATATCTGGACTCAGTTTTTAAGATACCTTGGCTTTGGGAGGGCTATAATATTTAGAGTTTTGAAAGCCCTACGCATGCTCAGTTCCAGCTTTGTGAGACAGAGCCCCAGTCTTTGTCCTGACAGGACCTCTCTGAATTGACCACATTCACGCACTAATTGCCTAAGCTGCATGATGGCTGATGTGCAATGTGTTCAAACACCACACAACAGCTGTGGTTATTGCAAATATGAAGAGTGATAATTTAATAGGCAAAGTTGACAAGAATCCAGTTCCATGATGGGAACTTGAACTTCTACATAATATGCAAGTGATATTATGAGACAAGAGATGAAGGATGAAAAACAAACCAAAACAATTATTTGAGAAAAATCAACCTCCATAGATTGGATGATTATAGAGGTTAATAGAAACAGGCAGGGAATCCTCCAGGGACACTCTGGCAGAGCACTGGAATGACAAACTGCAGTCCTATAAAGGGGAACTTCAGAAAGAAGACCTGTGCCGACACTACACAGCCTCACGGACAGTGACCAAGCACTGGGATCTGTCTATGCTGTTTGCAAGTCTTTCCCTACATTAAAAGGGCCAAAACAAATGAGCAAACAGAGCACCAAAATAAATGTCAAACCACAGGATGACGGGCTGCATCTCCCTTCAACAAACGTTCAGGTTTATGTTGAAGTTTAAGCTCCTACTTCTGAGTGAAGTGATGACCAAAACTTGATTTCATAGTGTCCTCTTGAATATAAAGTATCTTTCTGAATTCACCCCATAGGATCTGAGGATTTATTCCTACTGTTGGCAGATTTCACACAAGGGGAGGAAGCATGAGAAGAATCTGTCCGGTGTGTAAAGCTCTGGGGCCAAGTTTTTATCCCAGCCTGGATACCAACTAGCTGTGTGCCGGCTGCCTCTGCGCCTTTCCTCTATTCTAGAATGGAAATATGCTTGGAATGGTTTTCAGAATGCAACTACTCTGGACTTACAATCATTCCTT
Organism: Glaucomys volans; assembly: GCA_020662805.1. Classification (NCBI taxonomy): domain Eukaryota; kingdom Metazoa; phylum Chordata; class Mammalia; order Rodentia; family Sciuridae; genus Glaucomys; species Glaucomys volans. The sequence continues at coordinate 99,949 of JAJEJO010001693.1, forward strand.
CCCGCTGCTCATCTGGACAAAGTTCTCAACCTTTCCAAACCTGCATTCCCTTACCTATAAATTGAGCCCAGCAGCACCGATTTCAAAGGCCTTTCTGAGTATTAGAGTTAATGCATAGAGGTGCCTGGTACAGAGTGGACTCATTCATTCCACAAATGAGCTGAGAATCTACTATGTGCTAAACACTATACTAGACTCTGGGTTATTTATTATTCTTAGGCTTGATTTAAGAATACATTAAGAGACATGAAAAGGAATCTGGATCACATAGAACACTGAGGCAATATCAGAATGCTGTGACTCAAGAGCTGAACTGTGTTCAAGTTACCTTGCAGGACCCTGGCATGAACAGAGTCCTAAGCATCTAGGAGTGGTCCTTTGCTAGACCTATTGTTAAAAAGCTGCTCCTTCCCTCCTTAGGATTGTTAAATTGATAGGAATTAAGCCTGTGCCATCATCTGAGGAGATTTAGCCTGCAAATGATGCTCATACAGGGCGAAGAGAAGGTATCATCTGAGCACCTGGATCCATCTCTACCTGAAACCATATACCTAGACTTTTTAATACCTAAACCAATTCACTATCTTCTTTTGAGGTAGAGGATGGATGGCTAAGCATTGGTTGGGGTTCTTTCTCTTAAAAGAGTCTCTCTTAATAAATCTCCTGTTCATTATCTGGTACATAACAATATAACAACTCTTATGTTTTACTCAGGAATTTGGTGCTTTAGGGAGATCTAGAGATACCCCTGACAGATGCCACGGTTTTCTAAATTAATATTGTGTACTCTTGTTTCTCTGCAGAGCATAAAAATTTTTGCCTTTTACTAAATTCATATCAGGAGTCAACAGAAGATACCCAAACAACCT
>JAJEJO010001693.1:100827-187531 GCA_020662805.1 Glaucomys volans
TTTACTAAATTCATATCAGGAGTCAACAGAAGATACCCAAACAACCTGACATATAAATTCACAACACCAAGTATTCTACCAACACTTCCAATGCCTTTAGTCTTCCTCTATTCCTTGTCACTAACCTCATCACAGGAGTAATTATTTGTCTGTGCTGCTGGATTTTAAGGGCAGGTTGTGTTTTCTTGTCCCTCAGGGCTGAGCAAAATGCTTGGCAAATATATGCTCAATTATTATTTGCTGACTGGTTCAGTCCTTTGGCAAGAGCCCGGCTGAGGGAAGGCTTGTGCAAGTGAAGCTTCTGCCATGGCCACGGACCACCTGTCTTGGGAGGGCGACACTTGCTCCCTAGGAAGAGTCTCTGACTACACACAAGAGCAATGGGATGCAGAACCTGTGCTTCCTCACTTCCTGAGACCACACCTCCTCTTCCAGACTTGTTTGGTTCCTTCCCAAGAGGAGAAACACACTCTACTTCTATCTCAGTAAGAGCAGGTGGAAGGGGAGAACTGGGGTCCATGGAGTGAGTGAGGAATGGAGTATGTGAGGATCCTTTCAAGAGAGCAAATAAAAATAGGGGGTCTGAGAGACAATTAACATTTATTGGATGCTTGCTGCATACCAAGACCTATCTTACATAGGTCATTTGCTGCTCTCTTCCATTATTGCTTTCCAGTTTTGTGCAGGTGGCAAAACAAAGGTCAGCAGAGGATAAGTGACTTCCACAAGTTCCCAGACCCTGAGGAGCTGGGCAGGACTCAAATTCTACTCTGGCAGACTCCATTCCAGGCATTTCTCTATGCTCTTCTGCTCCCATTTAAATTATTTTTTCAGAGGTCCAATGGCTGATTTCCTTTCAGAATTTTTTTGTTCATAGGCCCCTTCTTATTGTAGTTGAACCTGGAAGCTCTCATGTTCTTCACATGTGTTTTGCACATAAGAAAACGAAATTGGTAGGCAGAGAAAAAGCAACTGACATTTAATATGAAGAAATGGCAAATGACAAGTGTAAGTTTCCTGTAGAAACATAAATCTGAAAAGACATGTGGGTGCACATGGATGATGAAAGACACTGGTTTCCACCACACGAAGGATGCAGCCTGGGAGGCAGACGCCCAGTGATCCGATTCCACACGGATTAGACATTTCGTTCCCATTTCCAGAGTCAGGGCTGGCCCCTTGTCCTACATGGATGATAAGCTGGTACTACACAGGCACGGGCAAGCCCCAGCTCCATGCTGCAGTAATTCACTTACATTTAACATGATTTATGATTCTGTCAATAGGGGAGGTTGAAAATTCTGTACTGACACTTAAATATGAGCTTTATACGTAAAACAGTAATTGTGTGTGTATCTCTGTGTGTTTGAGTGTGTGTGTGTAGACAGAGACAGAAACCACAAGACTGAACACAAGTTCAATCTTGAATTTTTATTTTATGCAGAAAAAAAGGAAAACAAATAACTAATATAAACATGGAATCAGCATGATTAAGCTAAACCAGAAATGGACTTAGTGGATTATGTGAGTTACACAGCCCAAGTGTCCAGACTGGAAAGTCCCATCAGTAAGGGGGTTTCTAAGCAGCCTTGCTGAGAACCACCTCCTTCATTGTGCATAAAGAAGGGTCCATGTCCTGTGTGCATGGTGGTGGTGGTGGGGGCTGTGGCTATGTGTGAGAAAGGGACAGGGAACTCTCAGGGAGCAGCTTCCTCTGTCAGGAACAGTTTCAATGTGGTCCCCTTGGCTCATCAACTGGTCTCTTTAGCACCCCACCCCCCAGCCCAGGGGCTTTTTGCCTCTTGAAGAGATTAAGGAGCCAAGTGGTCTCCCCGCTCTAACCTATCCCTCTGACAAAAACACATTCACATGACTCCACTCCAGAGGAGCTCTCTTCGGAAGTTTGCTTCAGGGATGACAAATTAACCCAGCAGGGTGTCCCACACATCTATCTTAGGACAAATTATTAGTGTAATAGAGCTTTTAGTTATGCATTTATCTAGTAATTATTGAACGGTTACACAAAACCAAGCTGCGCAGCCATGGCCCTTTATGAGACTGGCTCGGTGGGTGGCCTTACAGTTAATTTAGGATGGTTCTCCACTCCGCAGTTCACTCGCAGACAAATTAGCTAAACAGCCTTCTCCTTTAAATATTTTCCATGTCACAGTGAAACTCTTTACAATACAATAAAGGTACAGTTTTAATTACACGCTTCCTGACTTTTGTTTAGTTGTAGTTTTAAAACATTTGCTGGCACTGTTTTTTCCTTTGGCTGGGCAGTAATAGCTGGTTGTAAGTATCTGGCTAATGAATTTAATAATTTCCTGAACTGGGACTTAAAGAGCCTTTGCTAAAATGCTGCATTTCCTCTTTACTGTCCAGTTACTTCCAATCCCATGGGCAATGTCTCCCATTAAGCTGGGCACCGCACTTGTGCTAACCTTGACCCATGCTCCCCAGCCCACTCGCTTCTCTTTCCCGAGCACCTCAAAGCTGTGACTTGTTAGGTCTCTGAGGCTTGCATTAGAAAATCAGTTCTGGCAATTCCTATCGGAGAAAAACAATGTAATGTTCTCCCAAATGACACACTCCAATAATAAATGAACACCTTGCGTCTGTCTGTTGGAGGGATTATTTCAGCGCCTTGTTAGCAACAGGTACTTAATTGCTTCTCATTTTCTTGAGATGATTCAATTGCACTAAACCAGGAGAGACAAATTAGATTCAGTTGAGCACCAGCATGTTCTACAACTAAGTTAAATGCTTTCCTAAGCAGCAAAAAAGTTTGCAGATAAGAGAGGAAAAAGCTGAACAAACCTACCACCTGGGGTCTATGCAAGGGCAGGGCGACACGGCTAAGTAACAGGGATGCAACAGGGCACGTTCCTTTCTGAGGGCTCTTGGTTTGGCCAGAAACACGGACAACGCCACAGCAAACATTCTCTAAACAGGGACCAAATTATTTTGAGCTCACTTCTCTAAATACCCATCAAGGTAGAGGCTCTTAATTAAAACCAAAGAGAGACATATGGAGCACGCAAACATGTCACCAAATATATGCACTTGAATACTCATTATTATTATCACTATTACACAAGAGAGATGGAAAGAGCTCCTTGTTATCCCCAAACTTTTTCTCCATTTCAATCAAATCCACATATGAATTCATTTATTCAACAAACATTCACTAAGTGCATTCCTTATGTGAGGACAAGGCTGAGGGATTCAGGGATGAACAATGAAGGCACGGTCCTGCCCTCTGCTCGTGACTGGTGCCTGGGTGTTGTATCTCTCCTGTTTGCTCCTCTGTTATTGTCTATGCATAGTATGAATCCACCCTCCTCCAGCCATTCCTGGTGACCTCAGCTTCCTGAAAGGTGATCTTAATGCTCATAATTCTCCTCAGTATATTTTTCTTGGCCAAACTGGGAGATATTGTTAACTTCAGACCCTCAGATGTTTCATCATTAAGAGCAGGATCCCTGTTTGGGCCAGGAGGATCACGGAGGGAGAGGTTTATGGAGCTTATAAACTTCTGCCTACCTCTCTAAACAGAAACCCGCATGACTCTTTGAAAGCCGCACAATAAATCCTTGGTTTATATGACTATTGTTTTAGTATGTCTTATGCATATATCACCAGAATCAGGACAATTTTACTTCTAAACTTCCTTTGTGCATGTATACATATATTTTTCTCACAAAGAAGTGGGGGTTTAACCTCACGTTCACATTTTCTAAGTCTCAATTCTTCAGGACTTAATTGTCTCATAGCACGACTTGCCTGCTGTTGGTCTGTTCTGCATACTTAGAAATAGAAGGCAAACTGTTTGAAAATAGAGGTTAAGCCTCATGCATTTTGGGTCTCTTGCAGTGCCTAATGCCACTGCAGCTCTCCACTAGGGTACCCCTCCCCTTGTTCTTGATAGGTGTAGTAGCCTTTGTCTGAAACACTTGGGACCAGAATTGTTTCTGATTTTGGATTGTTTTATATTTTGGGATATTTGCATAGATTTTACCAGCTGAGTATTCCTAATCCAAAAACCTGAAACCCAAAGTGCTCCAAACGCTGAGCACCAACATGGCACTCAAAAAGTTCCATACTTTGGAGCACTTCATAGTCTCAGAATCAGGCTGCTCATCTTGTAATACAACTGCTCATCTGGTCCTCTTAGAAGTCAAGCACTCTGAGGACAGAATCCAAACTTCTTCTGTTCACTCTATTCAGCAACGAGGACAGCACTTGATGAGAATTTGTGGGGAAAATTAATGAGTCCCCAGTGGTAATGGGGGTTTACAAATTAATTTCAATACTGAAAAAAGCCAAACTGACCTCAGAAATATTTTTTGAAGTGATTTATATCTCACAGAAACCCTGCATTTACCAGGAGCAAGAAATCATGGGCTTAAAAAAAATGGCTAAGTGATTTTTTTATGGCTGCTATTAAAAAAAAAAAAAACCCAGTATGATAACACAGGTTGTGTCATGATTATCAAAGATCTAAATGACCATGTTATGTCTTTGACTAATAAAAAGTATGAAAACAAATTAATTGCTAAAATAAATGCAGTTTATTTCTTAAAATGGGGCATTAAAAAGGTAGAAAACCACTGAAATGGTAGAAAAGGCACTAAATTGGAGACAATTTTTGGTCTTGGCTCTAATCAGCTTTGATTCTTCATCTGTAAGAGTCATGTGGAACATCTAAAACTGCTAACTAATATATTCTCCCTTATCAATTCATTTATAAAACTAATTTTCTACACAGTGGCAATAGTCTCAACTAAGAACCTAGAATGTAGACTTCCAACTTCCCTTGCAGCTCGAAGCAATCATTGGCATGGTACTGACCCTGCTGCATCAGATTCTATCAAAGGTAACAGAATGAGCTGGCAGGTACTTCCCCTGACATTAACTTTCCTTTCCCTTCTTTCTGCCTGGGATGCAGATGTGAGGCAGGAGTACAGTGGATACACTGAAACAATGACCCCCAGAACCATGGCTGGTTTGGTCCATTTTGTGTTACTATAACAAAATTCTCAAGGCAGGGTGCTTTCTAAAGTACAGAAGTTTATTCAGCTCCAGATTCTGGTGGCGTGAGGGGCCAAACAGCATGGTGTTGGCATTCAATCTACAGCCCCTGGCCCTGTCACAACATGGTAGGCAAGCAGAAAGGGAAATGGCTGTGTATACATGAGTACATGAGTGAGCAAGGAGGCAATGTACACATGAGTACATGAGTGAGCAAGGAGGCAAGAGACCAGGGAAGGCCCAGGCTCACTGTTTTTGTAACCGCCCACTCTCCTGGGAAGTACTCCACTCCTCTCAGACCTGACCCATTCCTGAGACAGCACCAATCCACTCATGAGAGCGGAGCCTCCATGACCTAATTACCTCACTAGGCCTCACCTCTTAAAAGTCCCATCGCCTCAACACTGCTGCACTGGGGATCAAATTTCCAGGGCATGAACTTTTGGGGGACAAACCACATCAGCCCTGAATCACATATTTATTTTTATATGAAATAAATATAATTTCTAATTTTCTTAAGTTACTGTTTAATCAGATTTTTCCTTTACTTGCAGCCAAATATGTTCATAACTAACACAGAAAAGGCATTAGACCAGAGGATTCCTGGAGCCCAATTCTTTCAATTATTTTAAATTCTGCCTCCCAATATATGATGTGAGCTCCTCATTTCTAATATATGATGTGAGCTCCTCATTTCTAAATCTCCAAAGCAGTTACTCTACTTAGTGCAGAGCATTTAAATAAAACAAGTACCATTCATCAACCCATTGTTTTTGAAAATAGCAAAGGCATAAAGATAAGTTTCAGGAACTTATTTATAAGTATTCAAGAAACCTTAAAATATTACCGATGATTATTCCAAATAATTCTCAAAAGGAGTTTGATGCTAGCTCATCAGGCAAACTTATAAGTCTTGGAAAGACAAAAAGAAGAACAAAGATTTTTTTTTTTCAATTGTCATAGTTAAGATAAATTGTCTTGACTACATACTTTATGATGGTTACAATATTAAGTAATGGCACAAGGAAGTCTTTGAAAGGCCTCTTTCAGCTCAAAGTGCCCAGTAAATGTAACAATAGATAATGACACAGAAATGCCTTTGCTGAAATTTAATAACTTGCCCCATCCCAGGATATTCCAACATACTTAACCCCTTTACTTAATTCTAACCACACAGAGAAACAGGTGGCAAAGTATTATTCCCATGGTACAGATGGTCAAATTGAGGCCACAGGTTAAGAGATTTATCAAAGTTATAAAGAAAGCCACTGTCAGAGAGAGAATTAAATTTAAGAGACCACATGCCTCTACCTTTACAATAGTGATCAGAACAGCATGAACTAAGTCATACTAAAGCTTTTAGTACAAAGCTTTACTTAATCTTTCAGTTTTCTTTTGTGGTGCTAGAGAATGAACCCAGGGTACTCTACCACTTGACCATACATCCAGCCCTGGTATTTTTTATTATGAGACAGGGTCTCGCCAAGTTGCTGAAGCTGGCCTTAAACTTGCAATTCTCCTCCCTCAGTCTCCAGCATAGCTGGGATATAGGGCTGTACCACTGTTTCCTAGCTTATTTTGCAGTTCTCTGCAGATGAAAGGTCATGGCTCTTCCTCCATCTTGGACATTAGTTACAAAGAAGTACTGCATAAACCAGCACAGGTTTTCACCTTTGGTTCTTCTGAAGCAATGAAAACCTATGGGGTGGTGGGCAAGGGGTGGGGACGAATGTCTTGTGTGAAAATCCAATTTGACTACTTTTTATCCATCCACCTCACATAACCCCCTGGTAAGGCACAACAAAGATACAAAATGTATAGATGAACCACCTGGAAATTTCACGCCAGGAGGGTGACCAGACATGAACATTAACTCAGATGGCAAGACAAGGGTGTAGAGTGAATTGGATGGGCAGAGAGGCTAAGGAGGGTGAAAGGATGGTAGGCTGGGTGCTGCAAAATGGGCTTCATGTCAAAAGTAGCATAGGTAGAGTTCCCTAATCTGAAAGGTTCCAAAAAACTAAACTTTTTGAATGCCCACATAGCACGAGTGGAAAATTTCACACCTGGACTTCACGTGATGGGTCAAGTCAAAACTCAGACATGCTTAAAACTTGGCATAAAGTCACCTTCAGACATTTGTGTAAGATGTATAAAAAAATAGATGAATTTTGTGTTCAAACTTGGGTCCCATCCCCAAGATATTTCATTATGTATATGCAAATATTGCCAAATCTGAAAACTCTGAAACCTGAAACCCTTCAGGTCTCAAACATTTTGGATAGGGGATACTGAACCTGCCCTTGAGCCAGGCTTGGGTAAGATGTTGGTAGAGGAAGGTGGTGAGACAGCATGAGTTTGGAAGCCTGGATGGAAAAGGATTAACTGCTTGCCCAATCAGTACCCATGGACCACTTCCAGATGCTGTGCAAATGTCTATAATTACATGACTTCATCTACTCCTCAATACACCATTCTTTCAAGGTAGAGATTAGGATCTCCAGTTTATAGATGTAAAAACTATAGTTCAGACAGGTAAAGCAAAGTGCTAGGTCACACAGTTGGAATAAGTGGTGGCACAGGATTCATGCATATGAACCCCTGAGCTTAACTGTTGCTTAACTGTTGGTATTGACTGGATGTCTGTGTCCCCTCAAATTCATGTGTTGACATCCTAAATACCAATGTGATGGAATCAGGATGAGGGGTCTTTGGTAGGTGATTAGGTCAGAAGGGTGGAGCCTTTGTGGATGGGATTAGGGCACCACGAAAGAGACCACAGAAAGCTAGTTAGCACCTTCCCAGGAGAGATCCAACAAGAAGACAGTATTGAGTTAAGAAGCAGGCCCTCACTGGACATTCAAGAAGTGGGCCTCACTGGACATTGAATCTGCTGGCGCCCTCATCTTGGACTTTTTGGCCTCCAGCACTGTGAATAAATTTCTGTTGTTGATAAGCCACTCAGTCTATGGCATTCTGTGACAGCAGCCCACACAGCCTAAGATGGCCCTTATGCTATGCTGCCTCCCTTCAAGGTCCTATTTTTCTGCCTTTGAATCTCCAGAGAGAGGATTCCTTTGTAAATAGCTGCCACCAAATTTCCAAATATAGCTTATATTTGCAGTGAAAAATAGGGCTATCGCTTGTGTGTGTGTGTGTGTGTGTGTGTGCATGTGCATGCACGTGGATTTGGTGGTGACCTTGCTCTTTGCTCTCAGAAACACTGCCTCCTTCCTTAGCATGAGAAGCATCTGCAGTTATTGCTTGCTGACTTCTGCTTGTCTGGTCAAGGCATTCTAGGGAAAAATGTTAGGGAAGGCAGCAGAAATCTTGCAACCTGGTGCTAACCACCGTGAATTTACCATGTGGCCCCAAGCAAAAGTGGAGTAAACAGACCTGGAGCCCACCCGTGTGCCCTGAACCTCCTACTGTATGCACTTTTTGCATGTTATTTTGCTATTGTTGTTGTTCCTTCTTTCTATTTATTTATTTTTGGAAGGGCACACTTTTCTTCAAGGCCTTTTTTCTTTCTTTTTTTTTTTTTGCGGTGCTGGGGATTGAACCCAGGGCCTTGTGCTTGCAAGGCAGGCACTCTACCAACTGAGCTAGATCCCCAGCTCAAGGCCTTTTTTCAACCGTAACATTCTAGATTCTCTGGTTTCCCATTTCTGGTTGTGGTAACACCACAGAAGAGGCATCCAAGGCTGTGTCCTCCATTATGAGCACATGACGTGTCTATTCCACACCAACTCCCTCAGGAAGACCCTCCCTCCTCAAATTTGGCTTCTTCTTCCTAAAACAGTGAATCCTAATCCAGATGGGATGTAGGTGCAAGATGAGCCTTATGACTGGCACAGGGAAAGATGAAAGGGAATATAGTACCTGTAGAAAGTACTACCTAAATAATGAGAGGCTGGATTTTAATCTTGTAAAAATACCCTAACCGAAAAAGAAAAAAAAAGTATCCTATCTCAGCTGTGATTCTTATCACAAAGTGCAACTGAAGAGGGTCATCACAACCACTCCAATGCCCTTCACAAACCATGAGGGGTGGGTGCAGTGAGAAAGGGTACCTGAGCAGACTTTCCAGGAGAACCAAGGGTGCTGGGAACCATCTTGAATTCTGGTGAAAACAAAGAATCTTTGGCATTCCATATTTCTTGAACTAGGGGTCTTTCTCTTTTCCTCACATACAATTTTATCAACAGAAATAAAAGATCTAAAGCACAGGCTGTGAGCTAAGGTGGTCCATTCTGGTTCAACACAGCATGGGCCATTTCAGCAAACATGCTTAGTCATCTAGCATGAAGAAGTTCCCAGCAAGACACATGTGGGCAAGTACTATGGAGTTACAGTAATTTCTAGAAGAACAATTTTAAGCCAAGACACACATAGTAGGTTCTTTTAACATTTATTGAATAAGTTTTACTATATGTATATTGCTTTATACTCTTCAAGGAATTTCCAAAAACAATGTTTTATTGTAGCTTCTGTATAAGAATATGAGGCTGGGAGAAAAGGCTCATTTCTCCGTGGTGCTGACCCCATTTTATTGAAGAACACATTGAAGCACCCAGAGGCAAGAGGAAAGGCAAAGAGGTAGCTTGCCTGGCTATCCTGGTTGCTCTTTCCAGTCTTTATTACCTTTGTTTAGAATACCCTCCACCCATGTAAACATCTTTTAAGATTTGACTTCAATGTTGTCTATATTTTCAAATCTCTTTGATACAAAGTTCAAAGAAATATCCTATTCCACATCATCTTCTAAATGCTTGTTTTCTTATATGCTTCTCTCCTGCCCTAAATTACATGTCTGTGAGGACAGGAAACACTGATCTCCTGTGTCTGTACAGTGACACTTACTCAGTAAGTCATTATTTAATGAATGAATGAACAACCCTCCATAGTCCTCTCCTCCAAATTCTTGCAGAAATTTTTGCTTTAATATTAATTTAGCATTTGAATATGCTAACCTGACCATTAAAAGTGAGAAATAACACAGGCCTTATCTCCCTGGAACTGTAACTATCCTTACTTTTTAAAGAGATCAGTGTCTGATTCCCCACTATAGTGTAGATGCTCAATGACTGTTAATGATAAAGATAGCATTGCTATAAAGATGCAATGCTACATCATTTAAAGAGGCTTATTCTGGGATTGTATAATCCAATTTAGATGTGGGTTTTCAAGTTATATAGGTGCACACATATATGGTAAGCATCTCTGATTAAACTAAACACATACATGTAAAATTATAAAGGACTTTGAGAAAGTTGTCAATGATCACAAGATGTTTAAAGATGAAGTAAATAAGTTTTCATAATTGTTGATGAAGAAGATGCTTCATATTGCAGTCACAGTGCTTATTTTCTTCCATGTGATCTCTGTGTGCATCCCACAGGCCTCTCTACTGCTGTATTTATCCCTGAGATGCACACAGTATTCATAAAGGGATTCAGATTTGTGGGACTAACACTAAGATTAATGCAAGAAATATCAGTTTCCCCAGGTGTATGTCAAAGTAGACAAGAGACCATAACTTTCTAGGATGCTTTATGATACCAGCTGGTAGATCACAGACCTACCTAAACGAAAATCGGATGGAAGAATGCAAACGTGGTTACAATTATTCATACTCCTACTGTGGGAGTTTCATAAACAAACTAATAAATATTTTCATCTTGCAATAAGATCAAGTTAAGTGATTTGCTGACATTCTCTTGAGGTTTAAGGCTTGTCTTTAATGTGAAATACAAATCGTATTTCTTGTGGACACATTTTAATAATAAACTTAAAAGCACACAAGACAAAAATAATGAAAATGTTGCAATGAAAACCAGACAAACTATCTACCACTTCAAAAGGAGTGAATGAAGACCGCTCGTCAACACCCCAATGCAAACAACCTCAACGCAAGATGCCACATATTGAAATCAGGTTTCATGGAAAGAGAATCAGCAGGGATGAGAGAGAGAAAGAGAGAAAGAGAGAGAAAGAGAGAGAGAGAGAGAGAGAGAGAGAGAGAGAGAGAGAGAAAGGTATTACTTGAAAACAGGTAACTGGCCACACGGAAATAGAACTCATCTAACATGCACAAAACACACACATGCCCTCTCAAACAACTTGTAGGGCAGATTTGATTTTGGTTTGATTTAAGCTACTTTCCACCTTTTTGCAAAATCCCACTGGCAAGAAAATAGGTTTGGACCCTTTTCTCCTTAAGAAAGGAATGAGGATTTGATGTCAACTTTCTTTGGTCTGTAAAATTTCAGCCCCCCCCCCCCCCCCATAAGAAAATGGAGCAGTGGCTGCCCTCAGGAGCATGCTCAGGGAGCCCTCACTGCATCCCACTTTCTACTCTGGTCTTACAGACACCATGCAAGTACCCTCAAGGGTCCCTGTGGAGTGGCTCACCTCTGGGTCCTGTAATGACCGGTCGGTGATGCTGTGTGAATGCCGTTCCCAGGGAGGAGGTCTGCGAAGGGGAGGGGCTGCTGAAACCAGACTTCTCCGACTTCTTCAGTGTGGTTGGGGATGGCATTCCTGGCAAGAGGGATTAATGAGTAAGTACAATGTAATTCACAGAACAACAGCCCATGCAACCTAAAAGACAACATTTAAAGGATTAAAACAGGAACAGTAAAGAAATGTTCTACCTGTGAGTGGAAAATTTATTTCAGATTGCTTTGGAATTGTCACAGAAACAAACAGGTGACAGAATAATCCTCTGAAAATGAGTTTATAATTGACTTCAATTTATTCTATGAACTCACAGTCCATTTTCTGATTCCTGATCCTCTTTATAAAGATTTGGTATAGTTTGGGCCTCTGTGAGTGGTGGAACCTTTAAGAGGTGGGGCCTGGCAGCAGGTCTTTGTGTCATTGGGGGTGTGCCCTTGAAGGGGATTATGGGATCCTGGTCCCTGCCTCTTGCTCTCTGCAGCTTTCTGGCTACGAGATGAGCAATTTTGCTCTTCTATACATTCTGTGCCTTTGCTATCTGGTACCCCCACCACAGACTTAAAAGCAATGGGTCTACCTGATCATAGACTAGAACATCTAAAACTGTGAGCCAAAACAATGTTTTCTTTTCATAAGTTGATTATCTCAAGTGTCTGTTATAGTAACAGAAGGGTGACTAAAAAAAGGTTCAATTTTTCCAGTGTTTCCTAAAAGTGGTTTCGTGTGTTTATGACCTCTGGGACCCTTAGGAAGGAGGCTGCCTACACACACAAAGACCTCATGTGCAACCATTTTGTCTTGTCGGTTACCTTACTTTAGCCCCAAAGCACTTTCTCCACATTTTAAATAATTTAGCTCTTTTAACATAAAAATGCCCTCAATAATAGCAACTCTGTTGTTCATTCAATGAATTATTAATAATCGAAAAAAGAGAAGATAAAAGTAAAAACCTTAAATGCCCAACAACTGGGGACTGGTTAAATAAATACGGTATGACCAATGCAAAGAATACTGTAAATGAGTAATGAGACAGAGAGGCATTGATAATATAATGTTATATATATAAAAAAAGCAAATTACAAAATAGGATGCTGTACTATGACATCATTTTAAAAGGCACTGCTACACACAGAGGAAGAAGGAGGAGGAAATAGAATAGTTTATACAAACTGTAATAGTAATTCTCCCTGTGTTGGGTTGGGTGGTTTTCCTGGACTTCTTTTTGTTCACCTGTCTTTTCTATGAGAAGTGTAGATTACTTTTATGTTAAGAAAACACAACAAAATCTTGTTTTTTAAAACAGTATTTTCTCTATAATGTCTAAGGTTTTCATAGCATTTTCAACTTAAGAAATGCTTTGGAAAGAAAAATAATAAGAAAATAGTCCCTCCTAATTACACACACAACTGGAGGCATCTATCAGTTTGGTAGGGTGCCAATTAAAACAATAAAAGTTTGGATATAAAATAGAGGAAATGACTCCTAATCTACATGTTGCAGGACAAATTTGGGCTTTCTTAAGTTTCCAGCATAAAAATGTTCTGCATATGTCAAAAGAAACAAATTTAATTTGTTTTTTTATTGTCTACCTGTGTTGTTCTCTGCTTATGGGCAGAGACTTATTTGGGTGAACTGAAAAAAAAAAGGTATTTAAAAAAATGACCATTAGTATGTAACTGTTATTGAGTAATTGCTAGTACCATGCACTTTGCCAAGCACTTTATAGGCATAGATCTGTCCAGAAATTTAGTTCATTTGAACTATGTCTAACTATGTTCTTGTTATTTGTGATCATGTTTCCTTAATGCAATTCCACAACACGACCTTCTAGTGTGACTACATTCAAAGATTCTATAAAGAGAGAGATCATGTCTATTTTGCCCCTCTCTATGTTCAAGAGATCTATTAAAGGGTCTTAAACATACCATGTGGTCCAAAAAGATATTTAAACTACTTATACAGATCTCGGCTTTATCTGTGGCTTTACCAATAGATATTTAGACACAGCAAAACTTGGGGTTCTGATCTCAGAAAAAAACAAATTGCAAATTGTAAGCATGTTTGCATAGTCAGACAGAATAGGGAGTGAGTGGCCTGTGATTTCATACTAACTTGACACATCTAGATCAGCTCCTTTCTGAATCTACATTTATGTGATTTGAATTAAAAACAAAGTTACTAAACCAAGTCACTTCAGGTATATTTGTTTGCCTGTTGAAAGGTAACCAGGAATACTACTCCAGTGTTCTAACACAGATAGATGCATTAAGGTTTTGGATGAATATTCATTCCAAGTAGCCTAAACTGAGGTATCACCATGCAATTACATTAGGGAAGAAATTTCAAATAGAAAAAAATTAAAGGAATAAAAATGTAGATAAATCTCTCAACTGATTCAAGTCTCTTTTACAAGCCAATTTTTAGCTACCTATCAGTTCACTAATTTAAATTCAGTCAAATGCCTGAATTATATGTCATGAAACTGAGATAGAAATAGAAAATCAAAAACATCAAAACTTGCAAGTTGGCAATGATTTCAAACAGTGAAATCATCAATGAAATTCCATATATGAACTAACCTTATTGAAGAAAGCAAATGATTTGACTCAAGAAAAGTTATTTAAAAAAATGTTCATGTGTCCCATCGATGCCATTTTAAATACTGCAGAAATGTTGGCGTGATTTTAATCCCATTTATCCTTTCAAAGAAGGAATTATAAGTAAAATTTGGGCAATGACAAGTATCAAGAATGATCAAGTTGGCCAGAGGAAGTGGTGCACGCCTATAATCCCAGAGGCTCAGGAGGCTGAGGCAGGAGAATTGAGTGTTCAAAGCCAGCCTCAGCAATTTAGTGAGACCCTAAGCAACTCAGAGAGATGCTGTCTCTAAATAAAATTTTAAAAAGGGCTGGGGATGTGGCTCAGTGGTTTAGTGCCCCCAAGTTCAATCCCCAATACCAAAAAAAAAAAAAAAAAAAAAAAGAAAGAAAGAAAAGAAGAATGATCAAGTGTTGGCAAATGAGCTTAAAAAGAGCAAAATTTAAATCTTCCTTGAAAGAGTTAAAGAGGGAAGAAGCACTGTTGGCATGCAAGAGCAACAAGCCAAACTATGTCTAATCTTCTAAATTTATCATAGTCAAGTAATTTGAAGCCTGAGGCTGTCATGGATCTCAAAATTACTTTGTGTTTTCAATTTTTAAAGACTTGTATTGAGCACATTTCCTTATTATATACTTTAATATTTTCTCTACATGCATAATGTATGTTTTGGTTAATTTGCTTTGTATACTTAATTGACCAGATGAAATTTCAAAATGCTAGTAAACAGCTCTATGTTAAAAGCTAAAGAACATTAATCTTGTCTTTTATTTTTGAAATCAAATTTGGCTTCTGTACATTACTTTAAAAATAACTTCCTTGTTAAAATTTCTTTTGTCAATTATCTATACACAACTGTTACACAATTACTGTATGAATTAATGACTGATTGGCTTTCTCTTGATGAATCAAAACTTTAATTTCTATGTATTTTCTAGAAGCATAAGATCTTTTTTAAAAAGAGATTATAAAGTAATGCTACCCTTTTCTGGATCAAATAAAATGTTCAGTAATGAAAAAATAAAGAATTTTATAGAATCAGAAGCAGAAATACAGCATAATGTTTTGCTTAGATGGAATGTTTCCCTCTTTTGCTATAAAAATGCATTGGTGGCAAAAGGAGATAGCAGATAGTTTTCAATAAGCACATTGGCTTGTCGCTGGTTTTCTAAACATCCAGACTTCCTGAATTCCTCTCCAATTCCTCTTCCTGTATTTCTCTCCAGTTTGCCATTTTTCTAAGCTGCCTGAGTCATTCCAAATTGTGTTCAATTGCAAATATACATGGAAATCTAATAACTCAGGGGCTCTGGTCCCTAGAGGTAGATATAAGTATGAAGTTCAACAAGAACACTTTGGAAATACAGGCCACCCATAGTATTCACAAAGATTTCTGTAGATTAATTATTAATATTTTGGTAGTCAGAATTCTAAGATGACTCGCAAGGTTCCAGGTCCCTCTTGTGCAAACCTTGTGTAATTCCCTCCCCGTGCACTTGAAAGTACTTGTAAATATGGATATCAATCTTCTGATTAGGTTATGTTATGCTGCAAGGATGGAGGGACTTTTGCAGATATAATTAGGGTCTCTGATCATTTGACCTTGAATTAAGGAAAGAAACATTGTCCTTGGTGGGCCTGCCCCAATCAGGTGAACACTGGAAAAGAGGACTAGAAGTCAGAGAGATGCTCCTTCAGACACTGAAGAGGTAAGCTGAGAGAAACTCCCAAAAGAAGCAATTCTGCACTTCAACTTTAAATTCAGTACATAAGCAGGCTGGAGAGGACCCCACATGCAGCAAGGCTGGTTCTTGATGATTTTGGTTATTCCTTTTCCATTGTCAACACGGTAAATGACCTATCTTTATGACTTTTATTAGAACACATATTACACCAAATCTAAAGGCTGCCAGAAGCCTTCATCTTGAGTGGCCCCCAGAGACCTAGGAAGCAAATGACAAACTCAAATCTCTGCATATCAGTAATTTCCAAAAATCAGACTGAGAATAATAAAAACCACAAACTGTGGTTTTACATTTCATCTCAGGTAGGGAGGTATGATTATCCTTCCTACCTGCAACTTAATGTTGCAGAAGTTAGATATCAAAAGACGGTAAGCAACTTGTCCAAGATCATGCAGCTACCAAGTGGCACCTCAGCCTCAGGCTGTGGCAACTCACGGAATTTGCAGCCTGGACAAACTTTTGCCTGTAGCCTTGTGAGACCCTGAGCAAGGGTCCAGTTACACTATGCCCAGACTTAAGGCAATTATTAATATTTTAGAGCCATGGTTAACTGAAACTACAGAAAGTGAAAGCATGAACACAGGGTGCTAACTCTATAATGAGGACAGCAAAGGGTCCACTGGATTTGACAATATGGATGCTTCGGACAAGCTTGGAAAACAAGCTCTAGGAGAGCGAGGTGTGTGGAAGGTAGGAAGGAATGATTTACACAATCCATGGAAAGTGAGGAAGCAGGGAGGATGGGTGTAGTCAGCTCTTTTATCAGATTAGTCTGTAGAGAGCAGAAAACAGGATCATAGCTCTAGGGAGACGGGAGGCCAGGGAGAGTTTTCTGAAGGTAGGAGGGAGTCTAGGGTGCCTGAATGCTGATGGGCATGTCCAGAAGCTGGGCAGAAGGCAACCTGGGAGAAGAGAGAATGCTGAGGGACAGAAGCCCCCACAAAGGTGAGAAGTCAGTAATTGGTGGAGCCAGGACTTGAACCCAGACGTCAAGGCCCCCGCTCCTTTCAGTGTTCCACTCTCCAAGACACCTGTTTGAAGAAGAAAAAAGGTGGTACTTATCTGCCTGATTATTAACCTATCATGAGCTGGTTTAAGTCTGAGCTTAAGAATGATACTTAAATTATTTTTTTTTTTTGCAAGTGTTCCAGTCTAAATGATGCCAACTGCCATGGTGAGTGCTCCTCTGGCCTGCAGGCACTCAGATCTCCCTGCCCTTCCAGGCCCAAGTGTGGGCAGCAGATAGCCTCGTGTCTGTCAGACTAATGGGCTCAGCATAAATTTCAGTGACATTTGTCAAGCCCAAGATGAAAGGTGAGTACGGGCACCATATTTTGCAAGTCATGCACCAAAAACAGATTTACGCTCAGACACATCTCTTCCAGATGCAGGAAATTCCCCCGCAGTCAAGAACAGGAACTTTCTAGAACCATTTCACCTACCCTTCATGACTAGCTCATCTTTAACCCTGATGCTAAATAAAGGCAGTGACTGGGTAGATGAATTGCTCAGCAATAGGGCCATTGTGTTCCTGCGGGTATAAACACATGCTATGAGATGGGAGGAGGAAGTTGAAGACACAGCACTTTTCTCAGATTTGTGTCCTAATGATAAAATCCATTAATGTTCACTCTAATGTCATTTATTATAATTAACACACTTGACAATAAAAAGGTAAAACTTTCAGACTATTTTGACTTTTAGCCGTCGTCAGTGAATAAAAATGTTCTAAAATCATTTTTATGATGGAGAGAATAAAAGGAAAGTTAATAAAGCTTCTGAGGTTCATCCTTCTTGCTCAATAGGCAACCACTCACAAAGAGCTACAAGGATCCCCAAAAGAACTGCCACATCATAAAGAAGCTCAGGTAACCTAAACGGTTTGATGACACAAGTGATTCCTTCAACTTTTGAAAAAGGATGGTATGGAGTAAAATGATATGATTATTCAGGAGGAAAGAAATGCTGAATTCTCTAATGTATTCCAAATGTTCATTTATAAGTGAAAATTTACAACCAGAGAGAGTAAAGAATAGACGTGAGGAAAATGTCACATAAAAATTCTGTTTCTGGGCCAACAATACAGTCTTTTGACTTTTTAGAGGACTTCTTCTCTCTTCAAGGTAAACAGACACCCCAGTGACAAAACTGATATAAGAGAACTGTGTGCTTACGAGAGCTCAGCGATTCCCCGCCCAGTACACCTGCCCTCCACATCCCACCCCCCAGCCCCATGTGGAGGAAGAACTGATTTTTGGCTCAAAAGAGCAATCACACACATTCACAGAAGGACTGGGGATAAAGAAGGAATTTCTGAGAAAAATTAACTTTCATTACATAAAAATGTAACGGCATAATGTTTCATTCATTCTGCTTAGATATCCAGCTGAAAAAGTGAAACTCTCCACCATATATTTATTTGTTTGGTTTATATTTGCACCGACCAATATGGGAGCTGCTAGCCGTAGGTGACTACTTAAATTTAAATGAATTAATATTAGATGATTTCAAAAATTCAGTTGCTCAGCACAGCCATGGTTCCAGCGTTCAACAGCAATATGTAGCTATAGGATTGGACAGTGCAGATAGAGCACATTTCCATCTCTGCACAAAGTTCTATGAACAGCTCTTGTCTACGTAACACCAAATAATTTTCACTTTTTGGTCCCACTGCGCAACAGGAGGCAAACCTTATTTTTGTATCTTTTCAATGTTTAGTTCTTTTTCAGGTTCTAAGAGCAAAGCATATGCACTATACAAATACAGAATTGTAAAAAGGGGGAAGAAATGGGAGTCTTTTCCTCTCCATCTCCAAAAAGATGGAGTGAACCCAGTGCCCCAAGTTTTGTAAATATTCCTATAAATGTTTTCTTGGCATGTACCATTAGTCTGGATGATGTGAACTTAAGTGTTTATTTAAATACGTTCCTTTCTGTCACTTAAAACATGATCAAATACTTGGATTTTGAGGATCCTACTGATGAAATTTAATTTGAAAGATGAGTAGTCTATGATGACCTGTGCTTGGGATATGCTGGCCCTGGAACTCTATTAGTCCCAGTGTCCCCTGGAAGCATGCAAAGCACCCAGCACTTCATTTAAAGAAAAAAAAAATGTGAAACTGATTGAAACATTTCATAGGGGAAAAAGAATATAATTTTAGGCCTCTTCAAATTGCTTGAACTGTGAAATCAAGTAATAAACACTAGAAAAGGTTCTGTCAGCTAGAATCTAGGCTTGGTGTAGTCAGCATTTTCTTGCTAAACCTTATTATGGCAAAGCATTTGATTTTTCATCTCTGCACTCTGCTCATCCCCACAAATAAACGATTTTGACCTCCACCTGTTACTTAGTGACATCTGCCTGCCATCCTTCAGTAGCCCTATTCTTTGCCTTCAAAGGCCTTTGAGTGGCTGGGAAAGTGGGAGGATAGAGTTGTGCAATGAATTGAGCTGCTATCACTTTATAACTATTCAGTAGTTCACAGTTCAAGCTAGAAGCTGCATAGCAAAAGAAAATGGATTTCTTAAAAAGACAGTGCCTGTAGATGCTGGAAGGGGGCAACACATTTCATCATTTGAACATAAAGGTTTTCATAGGAAGAGGTTTTCTCTTAAGCTGTTACTTAATGCAGAAAACTTCTAGACCGTTCCTTATAGTAAAATCTCTCCATGTAAGAGCTATCCCTTCATTTTAGACTGATGAACCCAAAGGTTATTTCCAAGCTTAAAAGTACTTCCAGTCCAAGCATGTACATTACCCTGATATTTTGCAAAATGAAATGAACAACCAACCTCAAATACAGTTTCATGGATTCAAAATAACTGTGCTAATATTAAACACTATTAAACCAAACTAAAAATGATAAAAGGGAAATAATTATGCTGATATAAATCATACAAATAGATATATGTCATTGTCTGAAACAGTGTCTGACAAAATACTTTTTTTTTTTAAAAACAACGACATATCAGAAGAGAGTATTCTGTGGAAAGTTGCACTTCTAATGATTAATGCTATATTCAACAGAAGAGACGGTGTCTGTCTAATTACGTTAAATACTTATCTGAGAGGGATTAGCAGGATATTTCTGCTCACTGTCATTCTTTGTGACAACGTAATGATAGATCCATTTACTTTTGAGTGCAATTATTAAAAACCATGCTGTTTTCCTAACTGTCTTCATATCTTGGAAATATTTTATTAAAAATTACTTATCTGACACTAAGGGTAAATGCTTGGCAGAGTCTTGCATATCAATTAAATAAATGAGTTAGTTCCATTCAGTCCATGGCTCTGTTGTGTGTGTTTCTCAAGTCTGATGAAACTTGCTTGCCATAGTGCTTTTATATTGGAGTTAATGATTCACCCATTTTTCTCCTTGTCTTATTTGTCCAAATTTTAAAGTTTGGTTTTTACTTAAACTAAAAACTGCTCATGGACGACATTTTCTCTGGAGTCATGCTTTAACACTTCTTTTTCAAATTCACACCTTTTTTTTTTTTTTTTTTTGGAACCCAACACAAGGATCCAATTTTAAACAGACAACTCCCTGCAGGCCAATCAGAATGGGTTGCTAGTTACACACCATCTTTCACAGCTTTTTCTACTCATGTGATGAACTTTATCTAGCACCTGTGAGGAAAAGGTCTCCATCGAAGATAAAAACAAGAAAGCAAACTATGATGGCCCCTGCAACTAGACTGGCTATCTCCAAACCAAAGGACTGTTTCCACATTTGACTAAGAGAAAAATTAGGTTCCTCTCTGTTTTTTTCCTTTCACTCACTAGCTCTCAAATGGCAACTGCCACCAACACTTTCTTTGAATGTGAAAGACAACCCAACATGGGTATTGGATTTAAGTTACCTACTGGACTGCTCCCATAATGGAAGGCTGATCTATGTCCCTGGTTTCAGTCAACTTAAGACAACTATCAAGTAGTCCAAGTGGCAGATAATGACATTTATGATACATTATGTTTCTGCAAAAGTCTCCAAATGTGTGGCAGTACAAAAATTTATATGACCCAAAATAAGGTCTATGTGTTACAAAGATTTCTTTTCTTTTAATTTAAAGGCCTGTTAAGGCTTCAGTGCTGATGGACAAACTCATAAAAATATCAAGCACATCAAAAGGAGAAAAATTACTAGTTAAGTCTTTTGAGGATAAAATTTCTGAAGGAAAAAAAAGTCACCCACTGGAAGAAAGAACTCTTAAAATTAGAAGCAGGTGTCGCCATCATGAAGTGATAAATATCAAAGAATAACTGGCCCTGAAAGGCATTCCTAAGCATCCCTTACTACTTTTAATCCTTACATGTGTACTGACATCAGAACATACAGTGCTGCTTACATAAATTCCTAAAGAGTGTCCAAACATGAGAGATCCTGCACGGCCACTCTGATAGGCCCTCCCTTCACCTGGGTTCACACCATTGCTGAAAGGCAGAGAGCAACTGCTGGGCATGAAGTAACATGGACCATGGTGCCCCAGCATTCACTAATCTTGGAAGCTAATCATAGTGAAGCAATTTCCAGGTTGGATTAGCTAACCCAGCAGAGTAATCCAGACTACAGAGGACACTTAAGTGGAAACTGAGCTGCCACCCCTGGAATTTTTCAGGACTTGAGAGGACTTCGAGCCAGGTGAATGGAAATGTCAAGAATATGTGTGTCTCCTCATGCACAAAATGGAAGACCTCTGGAGATGGGATGTTTCTTTAGAATGAAGAACAATAAAGATGCTTGGCCCACATTAAAAGGTGGAAGCTTGGAGCATCTAATAAATCCTGAAGGTCCACAGGGTGTTACCTGTCTCCAAAGGGGGCTGGAGGCACTAGACCATGAGCAGAGTCCCTAACTCCCAACAGACCAGAGAATCAAGAGCCAAAGTACTTTGTATTTAAAAATCCAAAGGCTTCAGATAGGCTTCTAATTGATAAGAAATTTGGGTCAGTAATACTTTTATTTTGAAGAGTCAAGCCAAAGGACTGTATTTAGTGGATTCAAGCATTCCAATTTTTCTTCAAGTTTAAGAGACATGTCAGGGTTGGGGTTGTGGCTCAGTGGTAGAGGGCTTCCTAGCATGTGAGGCACTGGGTTCAATTCTCAGTACCAGATAAATAAATGAAGGCACTGAGTCCATCTACAACTAAAAATTTTTTTTTTTTTAAAAAGAGACATTTCAAAATAAAGTGACTTTTTCATTCCTAAAGTTTTCTCCCATTTGAGAGACACAGGTTGTGAATTAGTGCTGGAGGGAACCAGCTCTCCTTTGGCACTCCATGTGCTGTTAAGGAATCCACCAGGAAACAGCCCCTGATTTACTACATCAGTGTGAGTATTTCTCGTAATCTTCTAGGATGTGATTCACCCATCCTCTTGAAATGGGTGCCATGTCTTTGATTAATTGATGAGCATATGATGTATCTGAAATCCATGGATAGATAGTGTTGGATACATAGGCATTATTGTAATCCTCTGCTGAGCAGGAAAGCAATTGGGACATGCAAGGCCCCACCAGAAACCGCTCAGAGCACAGGCAGAACAGCTATGGACTGCAGGCATCTGCCTGGGGCCAAGGGCTTCTTTCTTCTTCTTCCCATTCCCCATGTAAAGCCCCTTATTCTGCAGCACTGAAGAACTCCTTTATTGAAAACATTGATGGCCAAAAAGAACCATAGTTCCACATAAAGTGACATGTTATACTTGATTCTTCAACATTTATGGAGTCATCAGTATATAGGACAAATATGAAAATGTACGAGGCAAATAAGTCTGAAAATATTATTAGTGATAAGTACCACTTTTTACATAAATAAAATGAATACATATTTGTGTATAGACATATTTAGGTACATACCACATGAGTGTATATCTATCATATATGTATATAAAATATGCATAGATACACAGCTTATCACAATATATGGTCTATAATATGTGCTCAACCAACATTGGTTATTACTATTACTTATAAAATACATATTTAAAAATTTTAGCAGCATTCTAGTAACAAAATACCAGCATACATATCTCATATCAAATTGTGGTAAGATCTGAGTCTAGGAAATACCTACATTGCTCACATGTGAGACAATGAAAGAAGGTTCAGAGAAGAAATGATTGGGTTGTAAGAGTCTTAACCCAATCAGTGAATTGATCCCCTGATAGGGATTAACTGAGTGATAACTGAGGGGTAGGTGTGGCTCGAGGAGGTGGGAAATGGGGTGTGGCTTTGGGTATATATTTGTATCTGGTAAGTGCAGTCTGTGTCTGTCTGTCTCTCTCTCTCTCTCTCTCTCTCTCTCTCTCTCTCTCTCTCTCTCGTTCCTGATCATGATGTAAGCTACTTCCCTCTGCCACACTCTTCTGCCATGATGTTCAGCCTCACCTCAAGTCCTGAGAAATGGAGCCAGCCTTCTATGGACTTAGACCTCTGAAACCATAAGCCCTCAAATAAACTTTTCCTTTACAATTGTTCTGGTCAAACCTTTTAGTTACAGCAGCAAAATAGCTAAAACACATTCATAGCAAGAACAGAGGAGGTAAGATCACTACTTAAAGGAATACTTTTATCTCTTTATATCAGAGGTTAAAACTACCTTCTCTATGGGATCCACAAATATTGAATAATATTTTTTAGAGGAAAAGACCAGAGCACACTTAGGTAGGTCAGATCTCTATCTTTTTTCCTTTCTTTCTTTTTTTTTTTTTTAACCAGGGATTGAACCCAGGGATGCTTAACCACTGAGCCACATTCTCAGCCCTTTTTAATATTTTATTTAGAGACAGGGTCTCACTGAGTTGCTTAGGGCCTTTCTAAGTTTCTGAGGCTGGTTTTGAACTCCTGATCCTCCTGTCTCAGCCTCCTGAGATCCTGGGATTACATGCCACTATGTCTGCCCTTCTATCTATAATTTTATCTTTCATTTCTCTTCTTTCAACTATATTTTCTGCTTATTTTGCCCTTTGGTGAACTTAATCTTCATTCAGAATAATTTTGTTTCCTTTAATTAAATATTTGCTTTACTTCTGCCCAATTCCATCACCCACAAGTCAGAAAACTGTTTTAGGCAGTGGGTATTTGGGTCTAGGGGTGCAGAATGAAGCCTCTTTGCTGGAGGAGGGTGGCACTGACTTGTACCTTCCCAAGAACTTCCTGGCATGGCAGGCACACATGCTTCCTAGGGGTCAGGAAAGATTAGACTGACAGGGTGAAGGGAAGGGAACAGGGACCAGCTGTCACTGTCCTGATGCTCTATCTCTTCTCATAAGGCCCAGGAGAGGATTATGGTGAGGTCAGTGGATAAACAGACAGCCTGATGATGCGCCTTGCACTCTACATCTTGCACCACCATCCCAGCACTTGTCTGTCCAGCTGCCCTCCTGCCTTCATGGGGCTGCAAGCTCTTTGAGGGCAAGCATCATTTGGCTTATTTTTACATTTCCTCTATCACCGTGCATGGAGTTTGGCATATTATAGATGCAGATCTATACAACAGGCTTTCAGTTAAATTTAATGGAATATTAACTCATATAGTACTTTAGAGTTTCAAAGTATTTACATATGTATATATGTATAAGTATGCATAATATTTCTTTAAAGTGTTGTTTTTTATTAAGTATACTTCGGATAGTAAAAATACCCTACATATAACGTCATGCACTGTACTTTGCACACAGCTAGCATTCAATAAATGGTAGTTCTTGTTTTATTATCATCTCATTTTATCTTTTCAAAGTTAAGAGTTAGGAGGGAGTGATGTTTGTTACCTCATGTTTACATATGAGGAAGCGAACGTTCAGAGTAGTTTGCTAAAAATCCCTGGCTTGCTCATGGTAGAATTTTAAGAATCACAGATTTTTTTAATCCTTAATTTGTACTCTTTCCTCTTCAGAATAATTCTCTTTTTCTGTTATTATCTCCTCTCCAGCAAGCCCTCAGAGACTGCTGTGATGGGAATGAAATTTGCTTTAAAGCTCCTCCCTACAGTAGCTGCCTCCCAGCCATACCATGAGCCAGCACTTCGCTACCTCAGCCACTGGGCTGCTGCTGAGGATGGGGACAGGAACAGGGCAGGAGGAAGATTTCACGTGTAAACTTAACATCTAAGCTCTATCTCTTTCTTCCTTCCATTCTAGAATATTTACACAGCCCCGTTTTCAAACATGAAATTAAAAATTTGGAGATTTGGGTAATTTATTTATTTATACAAGACCAGCTGAAATGCTGCATTTGTTTTCCTGGGAGCCTCTACATTTGCAAAATTGTGCATCTGGGTTCTCTGATGCAAGTGCAGCTCCACTCATTCCCTCAGCAAATGCATGCAGCTCCCTGCTTTCCGAGAGCTTCATTGCTTTCAAAGGACAAGAAGACATGTGGGGTCTCCATCTTATTAGTTATTTATTTATTCAATGAATATTGATTGAAAGGTTACCATGTTGCCAGGTACCATAATAGGCTTTGGGAATAAAAACAAAAATTTTGTTGATCCTACTTTTATCAGATATGTGAATATGACACAACATAAAATCACATGTGTATATGAGAATATTTCTTTTCTTCTAACAGGTAATGCTTTAGACTCTACTTATGGGAGGCTGTTTCAGGACTAGTTCTAGCGTCAAAAAAAAAATAGACTTGATAAAAAAAGATAGGACCTTTTTGAAGGGTGGTTAGAGTGCTCATTTTGCAATATAGCTTTCCTATTGTAACCCCTTATTAGGTGAAATTTCTCTGATAAAGAAGGGTCATTAAAGAACAGGCCCCTTGCAACTGAACCAACGCTCCCTGGCACACCAGTCTCTAATGAGCAGGTGCCAATACTAAAGACATAATGGAAAAGAATACTGTCACAGAGAGGTGCTTTCCCACTGCTCCATAAATGCAGAAGAAAAGCCAAGACATTGATCTTATGGCAATGTTCTGTAACAGTGACCATTCCCATTACGGCAGGAGATTGTGGGAGATTTAATCATTTTCCCTAATATATGCTAGCGCAGCAGAGTGTCCATGATCAATGCACTACTGCTACCAGGCTGCTGCCTTTTTATTGGCACTGATAATGGGCCTCCTGTGTGTCTCAGCCAGAAGTCCACGTTGGTCAACTCCCTCAACTCTCACAACTGATGGATGATGGCGGCAGTCAAATTAGAACTGGCAAAGTTGTGAATCCAAGGGAACCTAATATTTGATTTTTAAAATTAAAATGAACTAACATAAGTCTGCATAATCCAGCTGTGCTCCTAATGGTTGAGACACTGAACCCTAGCTCTAAATGCCCTGGGCTACTGGTTGACCAGATGTTTAGCAAATAGTTTTTACAGGTGCCTTTAAGCAATTTTTAAGAAAAGTATTTCTTTACTTATAATTGTGATAGGAACAGAGGGCATACTACTAAAGTACTTCATTTTGACCTTCAACAACTTACTTTATGGGAAAATTTTTATCTCTGAAAGAAGTTTATCCCTGAAAATATTTTTTTTAAAAAATAACTACAACTAAATTTACTACTTGTTTCTACTTATCAAATTTGATTTTAAAATGTTCATTGCTCGGCTGGAATTTCCAACATTTTGGCTAGGGAAACTCTGTTAATAGTTTTATAATACCAACATAATTATAACAGATTCAGATATGTGTATGAATCATCACTTAATACATTAGAACTTTGAACATTTTTGTACGGGAGAAAATTTAAGTAGCTTCTTACTCCTGCATTGAAACACAATACTGAATTTCACTGTAAAGTACTATAGTTTCATATCTTTTTTTAAAAAACAATAAAAAACTAGTTTTACTTCAGACCTGCTGAAATGGACACACATTTGTGCTCAATGCAGACACAGTTTCGAGTCTGGATATGGGGCCACCGGGCAACCTGGGAAGCCCACTGAACCTTTGGCAGAAGTCTTCAATTTCAGGAACACAAAGAACCTGAGGAAGGTTCCCAGGACAGCCAAGGAACTGCCTTACAACCAAGGAAGAAATACATATGAAGAAAATTCAAATTTACATACAACAATTGAAAGGCTGAGATATCAAGTCTTATGTTCAAGTATGTGAACATTTCTCAGTTGGGATATGATCAAAACCCAGTTTAATTGCCATCTTTTTTTTTTAATATTGTTAGTTGTAGATGGACACAATACCATTTATTTATTTATTTATTTATTTATTTATTTATTTATTTATGTATGTGGTGCTGAGGTTTGAACCCAGGGCCTCTCATCTGCGAGGCAAGAGCTCTACCACTGAGCCACAACCCCAGCCCATAACTGCACTCTTTTTAGGAAATTGTCCCCAATTCTCCAGCAAGATTCAACACCACTTAGCCTTGTCTGCTTTCTACTACTGTTAGCTAGGTGAGCTCTCTCTCCCCAGTAATTCTGCTAAGGATGGTTCACATGATCAGAAGCCATTAACTTTTATAGAGGACTTTGGTTTATCAATACATCATTCGATTTTCCTGACTTTGTGAGAGAAATGGGGCAAAAACAGTGGGTAACGACTAACACTTGAGGACAGTCAGAGGTTTGCCCTTGGAGACATGCCCTTGATGGGCATCTTTGTATCCACTCTAGGATGTGCACACAGTTGGCACTCACTAAAGATTCAGTGACTTGGCTTGACGCGGATTGTAATGATTAGACGACTAGCCATTCTACTTCAAGCAGAGGCACTGAAACTGGAGGAACGTGAGAGAGATGAGAGAATTTTCTTTCTGATCATGAGGAATCTGGTGTTGCTTGTGTACAATCTTCTCTAATCTGTAGGAAGACAGGTCAGATCTCAATCTTTCTAGAGGAGCTTTAAAGACATTTCCACCCAATGTGGGGAAGAAGGTCAAGGAGCACAGTGCTGAGTGGTGAGAACCCACTTGGAAGCCCCCTGGGGGCAGCCTCTGTCAGTTCTTCCCACACCTGAGTGTGCAGAAGCATCGCCTACAGCTCTTGTTGAGATTCTGTGGTCCAAGTGGGGTCTAAGATTCTGCATTTCTAAGAAACTCCTTGTGGTTCCCAGATACCCTGAGTGACATGGGTCTAAAATGTCTCATGTAGGTCCTTACATGTGTGTGAGAGAAAATGTGAGCAGAACCTTGAGAATTTTCCAACATGATTCAGAGAGGTTATCTAAACTACCAAAAACGTTTCTCAGAAACTCAAGATTCCTGACACAGAGTTCACAAAAAAAAATTATTGTTAAAATTATCTTTAAAATAATTATATTTTTACTGGCAAATAATTGTACATATTTATGGAATATAGTGTGATGCTTTGATAACATGAATACATTGTATAATGCCCATATTAGGTTATTCAGCATATCTATTACCTCTAACAGTGATCATTTCTTTGTGGTAAGAACATTCAAAATCCTCTCTTGAAGTTGTTGGGAAATATACAATATAATATTGTTAACTTTAGTCTCTCTACTATAAAATAGCACATATTTCTTCTAACTGTGTTTTTGTACCCTCTGGCCAATCTCTCCTCCATTCCGCCCTCCCCTTGTTCTTCCCAGTCATTGGTAACTATTATTCTATGCTGCAACAACTTAAAAAAAAAAAAAAGTCTGATTAGTTTAAGGGAACACCCTTTGAGGCAAGGGATACTGTGTAATACAGTAACACAGTTTGATAAACTACTAGAGGGCATTGGGTCCTTGGCTAAGCCTGAGACATCATTGTATTTTCTGCTTGCTAATAATTTCACTGAAAGTCTGCAGATCAAAAATATAGTAAATATTGATTCTGAAAGGATTACTGGTAGCAAATTCTTCTTTTTATTAGGAGCGCCCAAAACTCTCTGCCTTATGACTTCACTCATTTAATCAATCAATATTTATTGAGAACCTATTATATGTTACGCACTGTTATGGATAGTAAGGATACAGTGGTAGAAAAGACAGACTAAGTGCTACTCTTGTGGATCGGATATTCTAAACAATACTAGACAACAATAGTAGAGAGAGGGGTGAAGAAAGGAAAGCAGTACTATGGATTATGAGATGAGGGAGGGAGAGTCAGCAGCTATTTTAGATCACTAAGGGCCCAGATGTTGAGGCATTATTTGAATAAAGACCTAAATGTCAAGAATTATTTGATATTATAGGTGACAATGACAGATATTTCACCTTGTTAACAGTTGCTTATACAGAATGTTCTATGTGCATTCAGTAGCCCATATCCTTTCCCAGACTGGGGTTTTATGATAAGGTTTGGGACAAGGAAAATGAGGAAAATAGATCTTTCTGATGAGTTATTTATTGTTTTTTTTAATTATGTTTTTATCTTAAGTACAAGTCCAGGACAGGAAACTTGAACATGCAAACATAAACATTTATGGTAAACGAGATGATTGAGAATAGAAGTAAAAATTTATACTCTGAGGTCATCTTTGGTTTGAAATACGGCTTTTGGATCCACAGATTGACTATTTGTATGGGATTGGACAAGTCCCTTAACCTTTTATGATTCTCAGTTTTCATCTACAGAGAGGCAAAATCATTACATCTTGCATATTTTAAAGGAGGCTACTTAAAGGAAAATTGGTACACAGTAGGTACACAATTATAACTAGAGTTTTTACCATATATATGAAAGCCTCACACACAGGGTCTGACCTCATGCAGGCGCCGGCCTGTTGGTTTCCTTCCT
Source organism: Glaucomys volans (assembly GCA_020662805.1). Lineage (NCBI taxonomy): Eukaryota > Metazoa > Chordata > Mammalia > Rodentia > Sciuridae > Glaucomys > Glaucomys volans. The sequence continues at coordinate 130,329 of JAJEJO010001693.1, forward strand.
CGTTATTTGCATTATCAGTTTCTCAGCAATTTTTCATTTGTACAGATAAACATGAGTTGATGGTATGTGCATTTTTGCTTGATAGAATTTCAGAGGACTCATTTCATCAGTGCATGATTAGCTTCAAAGCTTCAAATCTAACCCAGCTTCGAGATAACTGGGAAATGAAACTAAGCGGAGGGAACAAACGCAGCATTGTGAGAGAAGCAAAAGTCAGCCCGAGGTTGTCTGATGTTTTCAAACTAACATCATCTTTAATCTCCTGTGCCCTTCTTCCCAGATAATAAGAGCTGTGCGCGAAAAGTGCTGAGATAAACTAATGGGGAACAGGATACTACAGCAGACGTTCGAAAGAGCCCACATAATTTACTGCATGTCTGGTTTGCTTTACTTTCCAGAGTCTTCCTGTTGCTCAAGGAGAAGTGTCTCCTCTGGCAACCTTCAGCCCTCTTCTGGCCGAGGAGTCCTGGAAAGGTACCCAGATGCAGAGCTCCAAGTGGGGAGTGAGCACCGGCCCTGCTTCCTGTCTCAACTGAAGCATAAACAAAGTTTCCTTCCTACTTGTTTGAGAGAATTATTCCAAAAGTAGGCAACCAAGAGGCTGCCGGTACATTCACATATACGTAATTCCCAACATATTTCTGAATGTAATTTACATGAGTGAACCACTAAAAGCCTCCTTCTCAATTAACTGTGCCCCTGGGGGAAAGCTATGCAGGCCTGGATAAGTGTGGGAACAACATAAAGGTGTTCTCTGTGCCAAAAAGGGGATTGGACTTGATGGAAAATCCCCCAAAAAGGACCATCTGGCAGCATAAATTATCCATTTAAAATGGCTGGTTTGAGTTAATGACACCAAAGTCACCATGAACATGTGCAACATCCTTCAGTTGAGTTTTAATGTCCCCTCAGGCCCTGTTTCAATTATGACTTTGTATGCTGAATATGGCCAAGTGTAAATTTATCTGCTGTCCCCTGCCCAACCCCCACAAACGTATACCATGAATTGCATTTTTCTTTAATGAAATGAGGATGTACAATGGACAATCAGTCCAGGAATATAATGGGGGGGGGGTTCTAGAAGACGATCAAGGAAGAGGAGGTGGGGGAGGAGGTAGAGGAGGAAGAAGAGGGGAACAGCATATATAAATATATTCCACTTCAAGAGAATTCTGCCATTAAACTTGAGTTAATGACTACAAAATATATAGGTATTCATGTGTCAAAATGTATGATCATATTTTTGAATCACAATGCAAAGATAGAAATAGGAATTGTTCTGAATAAAAGAGTCAGTAGGTCAAAGTGTTCTCCAGTCAACCCACCCTCACGGCCCTCCGCACACCTGGAGAAGTCTGGGTAGAGTCAAGGGAACGGCCTCCGGTGAGGAGCCGCGAGCACATCACACACAGAGTGGCATCAGTTGGAAAGAAGTGATGGGGCAACACTCGGCCACAAATGTACAAACCTGTATATTTGATTCTGATTTCCACTGAAGCAGGTAAATTGGCTAGGACTAATTAGCCTTTTAAAAAGGGTTCAAAGAAGTTTTACATCTTTTAATTTTTTAATAGCACATAAACTTTTCATTGGCCCCGTGCTGAGGTCATGCTGACCATGCAGGTAATGGCAATGAGCCGTCAGCGTTTTGTCCTCATTTAGGCTGGCTTTATTTCTTAGCCACTTTAGGCAACTGACGTGACTGGAAGTGCAGAGAAAAGCAGAGGTGTGACCTTCATAAAGGAACCTCCACACTGTGAGTGCTGCGCTGGTAATAACTAGAGAGAGAAGGAACTGGAGGCTAGCCTCCCATCCCAGCACCTCCTGAACCACTGGGTAGTGATCTGTTTCTGTGCCTGCTTCCCACTCTTGATAGCAAATTCCTGAAAGCAGGATCCACAGCCTCCCCATGCATCCTGGAGTTCCCAGAACCTGGCATGGTTTGTCATACAGGAAGATCCCGAGGGAGATTGCTGAAGGAGGGTTTGGGTGGAGTGGGAGGGGTAGGCAGAAGCGAGGCAAAGAGCATTGTGTGCATTTTCATAAAGACAGCAAGATAAAAGACCCCAGGCAGGAGGGCCTGAGGTTCTCAAATTTGTTTTAAATTATGCACAAAATCTAACTTGTGGAAGGAAGGATACACACCTGTGAATGTCAAAACTCGTGCAGATTACCGTAACCACCACCACAATCAGAACACAGAATACCTCCATCATCCCCCAAATCTCCCTTCTGTACTTCTTTATAATCAGATCCTCTGAAGGTTGTCTTTTGAAAGAATGTTAGAGAGAATGTTAGGGAGGAGAGAAGAGAGCTAGGATTTGAAGATGAAGCAGTTGGTTCAAAGATTTTCTTGGTGCTTGTCTGCTCTTGCAGGGAATTGCTCTGAGACAGGAGTGGGGAAAGATGGTCAGAGGAGGTTTTTCCATACTTACTTTGTACTGGGTGTAATTCTTGGATGGATTATGCATATTACCTTACTTAATTCTTAAGAGCACTGAAACAGCTATTATTACTGTCAGTTTATACAAATGGGGACACGGGCTCAGAAAGGTTAGGTAACTTGCCTACAATCACACAGCCAGCAGGGACTGAAGTCAGGATTACACACTGGCTGATTCTAAACCCCTGACTCTCTCCTCCATACCCATTTGACTTGTCATGTTGGCTTGGAAGGCACTGGGGAAAATTTCCCCTCACTCACATCAAAGTCAGACATTGATTAAGGTTTCAAAAAGCTTCTGCTGTTTGAATCATTCATATTACTCTCAAGACTCCAGAGCCAAGACTAGACAACCCCAGGAGGCTGGACCAGCAGTCATTTGCCTTGTTTAGTACAGATGGACATAAAGATAGCTGTTGCATTCAAAAAAAGTTCATGATGATATCCAGTAATAGGAAAAACACAACAGAGTACCCTCGTTTTAGAACTCCGAATGTAACCTGCAGCACGAAGAACTCATTCTCCTCCCTAGCGTCACCAACCTGGTTGAAAAGTTGATTGTGGGCCTCTATCATGATCACTAAAAATTAAATGTAAAAAATAAACCAAGAGGTATGAAGTATAAAAACAAAAACACCATATTCCCAGCTTCTTGCGAGGAGGAGGCAGGAGGACTCCTCCAGCCCAGGAGTTTTAACCCCTTCTCAGAAAACAAATGGACAACAACCACATCCCGCCACCCACCCCCGCAAAAAAAATACAGAACCAAAAGCCAATGGAACGCTGGGTCATGGTGCAGTTGAAGACGTGTGCATAGAAAAGCCATTCCCACTTCAGGGGAGCTGCAGCGCAGCCGGGCGCCTCTGATCTTGATACAAGGACACTCTCCCATCCACCTGAGCATTCTCTGTCCACTTCACGATGGCACGGGAGCCCCAGCCTCCCCACCCGCTTACCTGGCTCCACTTCATGCCACCCGCTGGACTGGCTGCCGCTGCCTGGGGAGCGTCCTTGGCCTGTGTAGAACGGCTCCTCACCAGGACTGTCCATTTCATCCTCCACAGACTTCAGGCGCTTCGTGGAGCTGAAAGAACAAATGCATGCGTGTTCACAAGCAATCCAAACCACCTTTCCCTTGGACACGGCATCTCAGGTTGAAATAAGGCCAAGGGAGGAAGCAATTGGGCAAGTGTGCATAGTTCTAGAACTCTCTTTAGGCTCTTGTTCAGTTGGGTGACTCACTGGAGGTGGAATGAAGTCTGGGGTCTGTGTTGTTCCAAGTGTCTGCATTTGTTTTTTATTGTCCCTTGCATTGCTGCTGCCACATCCTGTGCCTTTTTTGCTTTAAGGAACTGGTGGCTGGCTCAGGCTCCTGTCTCCACCTGGAAGCAGTAAGCCCACGCGTTTCCTATCTCCACAGGTGGTGGCTGGGGCTGGCCATCTGCAGTGTACCTAGACATCAACTCAATCCCTGCTGGCTCCCCAGAAAGGACCTTTTTTTTATTTTTTTTTTTTTAAACAGGGGCTCATAATCCTTCAAAAAAAGCTTGGACTGTTTCTCTTTTCTTTCTTTGTTTTTTTCCCCACATTTTCTCATCTTCAACTTGGATTTATTCATTCAAAAAGTATTTACTGCACAGCTAAGAAGTCCAGGTATTGATCTAGACACTAGAGCAAAAACAGTGAACAGAACAGATAAAAACAGGTGGAAGGAATGCAGGTCCCACGAGAATGAAGGACGTGGACAGCAGCCTGGTGGCTTTTATGCCATTCTGCTACTCATAGATTACCAAAATGAAGGTTTATTCCATCAGGGTAAAGACGTCTGTTTTTTTGAGAAGTATGACTGAGGCACTTCCAGAATGTATCTCGTTTCCTCCAGTAGAAGGACTGGATTTTTTCTCCCATTGGAAAGCTTCAGGAGTGAAAAAGTAGTGACACGTGACCTGTGACTTGCTGCTCTTCTTATTCCAGCTGCCTCAATGGAGAGGGCCACCAGCACAGTGGGATCTCATACCTGGTGGGAGAGCTCACTGGGGATCCACTCCCTTACATGTTAGGGTACAGAGCTGCTCATGGGCTTCATTCATCACTCACTCACCGTGTGCCTCCCATGGGCCAGGTGCTGGGCTAAGTGCTGGGGCACAGGGAGCAGTGGATGGGGCCCTGCCTCCATGAACACAGACAGAGCAGCCAACAAAACTGCTCCAAGAGGGATGGAGGTACTACAAAGGGCCCACATATAGGGAGGGGGCTCACACAGCTGAGGAAGGGAGCAGTGAGACTCCTGGAGGCCATGGAAGGCTTCCCAGAGCAGATGGATCCGGAGCTGTCTGTGAGTGTGGAGGAGACCAGGAAGGGAGGAAGTGCAGAGGCAGGCCATCATGTGGCTGAAGCACCCCTCGAGCAGCCTGCTGGCTCTGGAATACTGAAATCGTCCTATACCATTGGCAAACTGCCGTTGACTCAAGCCCCGTGTTTCCTCCAATCTTCACGTGTCTCCTTTGCTCACGACACCCTCACGATCCGGAAACCTAAGGGTACATGTCTGGCCCCTCTGGGGCCCTCCTGGACCTGGCCCATGCGAGGTGGCTGGGCAGCACCCATTCTCTGCTGTGCCCATGTCACACAGGTGACCAGATGCTTCAAACATATCCCCCAGGAGGGAGATGCATGTCAGGCAGAAGGAGCATCATGTGACACACCCAGGGTGTCACAGTCAGAACTTCCAGCTGCTTGCATGGCTGAGGCTGAAGGAGGGGCACAAGGGAGCTGAGGGTGGAGGTTACAGAAAATATGTGGGATCTGGACTTCACCCTATAGCAATGGAGGTTCCCTGAAGCCCTGAAAGCAGGGAGTAACACTGGTTTTCCAAAAGTGACTCTGATAATTGTGCAAACAATGGATTTAGAAAGGAAAAGAAGGGCATACAGTGTACAGCTTCAAAGACAGCTATGAAACTATTGCAAAAATCTGAATTTGAAAATGTGGAGGGCTCTGCTACTGATGGTGGCATTCCAGTACTCTAAGCTGTTAAGTTCTATTCTTATTGAAGTTAGACCACAGGAAGGCAGCATAACTATACATGCTAACTTAGTAACCAAAGGAAAGTCCTTTAATAGCTCATTTAATGTTCTCTGTTTAGCTTTCCTTGAAGCTCAGTGAAGAACAGCCACTTGAAGAACTTTTCTATATTTCATGTAAAACTATATTTAATAGAAATTCTTTATGAGAGGGCATATGCACAAAAAGTACTTCCAATACATGAAAAAACAGAAAAATCTGGTCTTTCTGAATGAATTTCTACTGTTTTCTTTCATCAGAAGATGACAATTACATAACATATTGCTTCCCCTTCTTGTCTTGACAACCAGGAAGCTCAGGGACAAATCTAAGAGAAAATTATTGGTTAAGACTCCTGACATAATCATCCTACCTATCCATACAGATTGTGACTTACCTTTCTAAATTTAATATTATCTGTTAGTTTTAAAATTGAAAGCCATTTGAAATTGTTTTGAAAGGAGGAAGAAAAATTCCCTTATGCATCCTGGCAAATCAAAGACATGACCTGTATGTTCCTATGGGATTGTAAGATTTCCAGGGAAATTCTTTTTTATTAATATTATTTTTAAATCTCTAGTGCCCACCACAGCATCTGCCTAGCAGCAGATGCTCCAAAACTGCTGCCTTGGACTAGTTGCTTAGAAACTAGCCGCACTAGTACATGTGACAAGAATCCAAGCATCATGATTCAATGATATCAAACCCAAAAGGCCAATTCCATAGTTTATCATTCTCCCGTTATTAATATTTTTCGGAGTTTTTAAAGCTTTTCACTTCCTTGGTATACTTTAATTTCATACCCATGCATGTATGAAATCCTCAAGGTAGAAGATGCTGCAGTTATCTGACACCTTAGTTTGAAAGCAAGGACTTTCAGGAGCTGGTAGAGGATAAACATCTGGAGGGTAGATGAATGGAAAGGAGGTGAAAAAAGATCTGGGATTGAAGAAAGGCAGTGATACCGGGCAGGGCAGGGCAGGTGGGTGACTTCCAAGGCAAAACTTATGGACTTCACATATTTGATAGTTAGTTTATCTTAATGAAGCTCTTTAAAATTAAAAAAAAAAACACCCAAAACATATATTTTACCCTGGTTTTTAAACTACCTTTTCTATGATTTTAGAGATGTCTACTCTGAAGCAATAAAGAAGCTTCAGAAAATACAAATCAATGTCCTTTACTTACTTTACTTTTAGAAATGAATTTGCCCTTGATTTTGTTTTTTTGCTCTTGCCTTTCTAACACACTGATTCTATCCTCCCAGAAACATTTGAGGAGAACAGAAAAGTACCAGTAAGATCTGTTCATACAAGAGAGGATGGTGCTCTCTGAAGGAGGGGTCACCTCTCTTCTAGTGTGTGGAATTTGTTCCTGTGTTCCTAAAAGTTCTACCTAAAAATTAAGGGGAAAGTAATACTTTAATTCCTAATACTTACTGAATTCTTGCTACATGGGAGGCCTAGAGGCCCTACTTTGTATCCACTCAATGGTCAAATGCCTCTTTTCTGAGCGTCCACAGTATCGTCAGAACTGGACATTTCCATTCACTAGGCAGTCTCTACCACTAACTAGGCTGTGAAGCTCCTGGGAATTGCCTCCGTACCCAGAGTGCTGAGGACAATACCCTTGGGGCTTAACAGTGAATTGGGAGAGTTAGATACTGTTCTTCATGGGACTTAGAGTCCAGATGGGGAGCAAGACAGGTACACACCTCAAAGATAGCAGTATTAACTCAAGATAGCAAATGCTAAGTGTCAGAGAATGGTGGAGATGCCAGGTATTTCTTTTTTAGGATTTCATATTCAACTGTTCAAGTGTCAGTGCCATTCCCAATGGGATTCCATGTGAAAAAGGCCAGTTATGTGAGTTCCAACAGAACCCAGTTTTAATGTAAACTGTGCTATCACTGTGACTTTGGGCAAGTTATTTAACTTCTCTGAGCTTTGTGCTGCTCCACTGTTTGTGGGCTCCACAATGCCCACATTGTCTATGTTGTAAACCAGTGACAAAGATTAAACCAGATCAGGTATGCAAGGCACCAAATACAGTGTCTGCAGCAGACCAATTAATATTGGCACAGCACGGACAAACATTGATTGACTGATGAACTTTTCTAGATGGAAATCTGGGATATTCTTCTGGGCACATTTTCTAACCTGTACACAGATAATTCTGCTGAGTCTATATATTCAAAGAATTTTTCTAAAAAAAAAAAAAAAAGAATCAACCTAGGAAGAGGCTAATGAGAGTAAAACAAACATATTACTGAGTTATTAACTACTGATGGGGTTTATAATTAGCTCCTTATCAGGGTCGGTTATTTGCAGAATATGAGAATGACACTAGTTTTTTAAATGACATTAATAACCAGCTTTCCATTCAGAGAGTCACAGCAAAAGATAATAAAACATAGCTGGAGCAGCGTGCGGATGGATGGGAGGTGAGGAACACTGGGAGGTACATGGGACATGTGCAGCACACATATGAAAAACAAACAGCCCATAAACTTTTAAATTAATCACTGTCCACAAGTATTTGCAAAGCTTTTTCATGTTGACTGAGAGCAGTTACACACAATGTCTCTTCCATCAGCAAACATTCAAAATCCTCGAAGTGTATTAACACCCAAATGTATTCACGATCTCTTTCTTCTATTATAAATGCACTTTGGATTTGAGAATTATTTTTTTTTCCTGAAGAGCTGATACTATAGTGAATTAAGGAAAACATTTAAACAACATCAAAGATGCTGGTGGGATCTGGTTCTGTTTAGTGAATAACTATTTCTTTAACTGCCTTCATGGTATTAGAAATGGCGAAGTTGATTTTTTTTTCTTTTTTAATTAACAATGTTTAAAATGCTGTATTTAAAGGCAAAGTAAGACTCTTTACCAAGGAAAATTTCTATAATCTGGGCATTGTTTTAAATCATAAAACTCTGGTCTTACTTTAGGAAAACTATACCTTTGACAAACATTTTTCTGCAAAGTACACAGACATGAAAGATTGTTCTGCACCATTCTTTTCTTGTCACAGTCCAGTGCTAAAGCCAATTTGTAAAAGAATACTGTGGGTTTAATGCCTAATCCCTTCCCCTCTGGTACAGGTTATCTAGAGACAACAGGATCTTGCATTTGGATTTTGGCTTTGTGACCTAACTTAAAGAGCTCAAGAACCCTGCAATTGGGATTGGGCTGTGCTCTTTTGCTTCACCTTTTTAAGGTCTCCTGGAGCATGAGAGACTATAGTCTGGCCCTACCCTGCTACCCAACTGCATTTGCTTTTATTACCTCACACCAGGATATCAAATAGGTTTCATCTCTTAGCCCAACACCAATGGGCTAGATTTTGAGCCCTTTGGAGGCTCAGTAGGAAAAGAGCAGAGACTGAGCTGTACTATCCGCTGTGGGCAAGGGGACTAGGCTGGTGTCTCTGGAGTCCACTTGCTCACTACAAGCCAAAGACCTTCTCTTCCCTGGTCAAGTGTGCCCTTCCTTTCCAGGGAAAATGCTTATATTCATTACCGGCCCTCCCTCTGTGCCTTGATCATGTTCTCACACCACCCACAATTCCATCCCTTTCTCTTCCTTTACGCCAACCTTAACCAACATTCAGAGCTGAGCACAAGTCACACCTTGTGGGCAAAGCCTTTTTTATCCCATGACACAAATTTAGCTCACTGTTTTTAACTGTCCAGTAGGTATGCAGGTGTGTACACGAGTATGCATGTATGTGTAGACATAAACTTTTTTTTCAGCTTCATGTGTGTTTGCCTTGTCTCCCCAATGAGACTGACAGCTTGTCAGAACTGAACCCACTTCTTTGGTATCGTCTATTATTATCAGCACATTGCTATGTGCCTAGTAGGCCCAGAATTAAAATCAAGGTGTGAAACTATGTGGCATAACCTCTTTAAGAGCCACCAAATTACCTCGTAGAGGATGTGCTGGGTAAAGACCTCCTCATTGCTCCTGGACTCATGCTGTAGTATGAAGAACTTTCCAAATCTGAGAGAGAAAAATTGGGGCCAGTTCCTGCAGCTATTGGTGCTAGAATGAAAAAAAACAAAAACAAAAACAAAAAAGAAGAAACATCAGTTAAGTTCTGTGAATAGAAGATCAATGAGAGCCTATTTCAGAGTTTCATTTAGCACCTTTCCTTTTTGCATTTATCTGGGAAGCTTATCCAAAATAATAAGTAATCAACCCTGACTTCAAAGGAATGTTGACAATAAAAATAGTCTACACCAGAAAGGTGTGTTTTTTCCTATCGTACCTTTCATCTTTTCTCTTTTGGTAATAGTCAACTGTCACAAATGTTACAACATTGCTGGGTGCTTTAAACAAAAATGCCTCTCTGTGTTTTGGTCTTAAACTTTTCTTGAATGAATGAGCAAAACGTTCCCTAAGCTTTTCTCACTTTGATCCTGATGACTTCTCCTCATCTGCATTTTGGAATTCTGCTCTGAACTTTGGTGAGAGCCACTCATGCCCAAGGTCCTATGAGGTGAAATACGCGATTCTTCCTTACTCTGAATCACCTCACCACCCTGTATACCTCTTCACCTTCATGTTTGTTCCCCCTGGTCATTTATGGCCCACACCCACCACAGTTTTTGTAAGTAAAGCTTTACTGATCATGAGCATACCTGTCATTTACGTATCAGCTGTGATTGCTGTGCCACTATGACATCAGAGAATAGCAGCTGCAACAGACCGTATGGCTCACAAAGCCAAATGTATTTATTATCTGGTCCCTTCTAGAAGAATCGGCCAACCTCTGGTTCAATTTTGATACTATGTGATTTTCAAAGCTGACTCTCATTGAGATGTGATTCTATATTTTTTAATCATCCCTGAGTCTTTAATGCCTTGCCTGCAGCAGCTTTAAAAATATTTGAGTGAATAAATAATATCTACCAATCTTATAAACTTACTGTAAAATTATCATGAGACTACCTTGTTTTTGAAAGATTATGCAAAAGAAGGAAAAACAGACTTGTATATTATTGGATATTGCACAGAGTTAAACACTTATATGTACAAATGTAAATAAGTACAGGTTGATATCCATCAGAAGAAAGGATAAGTAAGAACATCATGAACCAGGGGTTTTCATTCCCGAGGGGCCGTGCTGGCTGAGGAAGGTACCTGCATAAACAGCTCTGAAGGGGAAGTCTGGCAGATGAGCTTACCACCAATCTGAGAAGTCCTCTGACAGTTAATTCTAAGTTGACATGGCTTCAAAGAAGAGGATATCTAACCCAGCTTGGGACTAAGAGGTTCAAGTGAGTAAAAAGGCCTGGGAAAATGTGATGCCTGAGAGCAATGCTGACAAGATGAGGAGGATTTATGCAACTGGGAAGAAGACGGAGTTTCTCCACAGCAGAGAGAGCATGAGGTTGGAGAACATAAATGGTTTACTGGATTTCTGACAGCCTCACGTGATCCAGAGTGTAAGACATGGGGGGATGGGTGTGGCTGAGATCCCATCATGAGGGTTCAGGCACACTTCTTCAGGGAGTGCAGATTTGAATCCAGCATATTCCCAAGTCTGTGAGCTACCAGAGCACTTGCCCACTCCACTGTGAGTAGAACTGCCAGGGTATGTTGCCAGCATCTGACATAATCCCCGACACCAGGAGGCAGCAATTTGTAAGCATTACTGGAATGGACTTGAGGCTGCCTGAGTTTTCTCCACTGACCAGAGGAGAACCAGCAGTGTATGGGAATGCCACCACTAAGTCTGCACTGATAGTCTAGAAACACCACTCCATTATGACAGGAGGCAGGGAGACAGAGGATGGCTAAAGAATAGACTTGGTAAAAAGAGAGGCCACTGGGGTCTTTTAAACAAGGTAAGATGGGGATGGGGTCTAAGCACAAAGAGGGAAAGGGAGCCTGATGTAAGTTACTCAGAGGAGGTGTTGACTGGGGACTGTGGTAATAATGGGATTATTCTCAAGATTACTGCTCAGGAAACCGGATGGAGTGTGGTGCTGCAAGGGAACCGTGGAATCAGAGGGCATGAGAGCACTTATTTCTAAGAATAAATGCTGAGTGGTTTGATAATAGCAATAACCAAACCTTAGTCACAACTGTCATTACATAAGAACAGTCACTGCTAAGAAGAGGAAAACCCTGAAACCCACATACACTTTTTGAAGTTCAAGTCCATCCCTCAATGACAGGCTCTAAGTGAGGAGGGCCTTGGTGAAAAATCAAATGAAGTGTAAACAGTTCTAATTAGTAATGTCACTCCATAATTTTCTTTGTATATTAAATTTATTTCAATAATTCCCTCTTCTAGTTCATGGTATTTTATGTATGCTCTGTGGCTGCCTTGAACCTCCTGGAGCCCAGAGAGTCACACCTCTCCTTAATTAACAGAGTCAGGGACAAGGCCGCTCAGTGACAAAGGCCTGTACTTAGATTTTCTTCACAAATTTCAGAGTGGACTGTGGTGTCAGCTGGGTGGAGAAGCTGCTTCATTCCCAAGAATGGAGGGAATGGCAGGATCTTCCACAACCTGGCTCTTGGAAGGAGAAGGGAAGAGTGAGGAGTGAGGGAGAAGGTCTAAGCTGGACCAAGGGGAGAAATTTGAGGCCCTCTACCTAGTGATAAACATCAGCTGCATTTCTATTGGATACTTTACCTATTGCGTGATCTATCCTAGAGACGGTTCTTTTCTTTCAATTATCTTTTAGAAATGTGAATAGGTAAAGGAATAAAAATGCAATGTAAACATGGTTGGGCCCATCTCAGCAGATGAACAACCCAGTGGGCCCACATAAGTGCTCCTTAGCTTGCCTCTGTCTTTTTTTTTGGCAGGGGTGGGTGCCAGGGATTGAACTCAGGGGCACTCCACCACTGAGCCACATCCCCAGCCCTATTTTGTATTTTATTTAGAGACAGGGTCTCACTGAGTTGCTTAGCACCTTGCTGTTACTGAGGCTGGCTTTGAACTCGAGATCCTCCTACCTCAGCCTTCTGATTACAGGCGGGCACTACCATGCCTAGCCATTGCCCCTGTCTCTACTTCCTTTGAGCCACTTAGTGCACTGTAATGGTAACCCAGCAAATGGCACTAGGTGGCCCAGCAGTGTGGCACTGCCCCAGCTGCCTCCTAGATGTCTGGTGGGTAACTGAGAGCTTGGCAAACTGGTTTATGCATATCTTGAATTTTAAAATATCATTCTTTCTGAAATGACAATGACTTTCACAACCAGGGTTAAGTAATCCTCCTAATGAACAGACACAACTCTGCCTTCTTCAAGAGGTCTTCACAAGGGGACACAGCCCTGCTACTGCCTGGGTGTAGGTGTCATGTGGAGGGTCAGCCCACTGGGATGAATTCTGACTCAGTGATACTGTTCTGCCCAAGAGAAGACTCACACCTGAGGGTAGGAGTCCCTGCCAGAGGGTCCCTGTACTGTGCTGGGCATTCTCAGTGACTCCAACCTAGAAATAGGAGAAAGAGCCTTTGATGGGTTGTGAATTCCAGACGTGGCTGTAGGCAGGCTTTCCCGAGTACCTGTGAAGCCACATTTTGATGGGCACTTTATTTATTACTAAATTGAATCCTCAAAGCAACCTCCTCAGGAAAGCACATTTTCTAAACCAGGAGAACTAAGTCTCAGACTGAGGTTAAATAACTTGCCCTCTGTTACAGAAAGGCAGAAGGGAGTCACTGTTATAATTTAAGGATGTCTGACCTGGGCCTTTCTGCACCACATGGACTCTTCTTTAAAAAAAATTGTCTTCAACTTGAGATAATAAAAAAAGGCATACTGCATCTCAATCCCTGAAAGGTTTACAGACTAAGTGGAACACTGAAGTAATAGCTGAATATCTAACACAACATTGAACATGCTACCTCTCACAGGAGAAGTGCAAAGAATGTGTTAGGAAAATTCAGAGGAGTCACTGATCCCACTGGCTTGTGAGATCAGAACTGGTTGAAGCCAGAAGACTGGGCTCTTACCCTGAGCCGTTGAAGGGGTGCAAATTTAGAGACAGACAGGAGACAGGAGAGGCTTTCGAGGTAAAAATGGCAAAGCCTACGTTTGGAGATAGGAAGTAGAGTGAGTGGTCTGTGGAATCCCTGACAGTTTCTGAGCAGGGGAATGATAATGGTTGAATGTGAGGAAGAGTAGCAACCGTATACAGAAGGCAGGAAAGAGGCAAAGTTTCCAAAAGAAGGGAATATTGATGCAGACAGGTTGGTGAGAAGGAATGGAGGCCTAACCTATGCTGTCCAGAAAGACAACACACTCTTTTTACAATAGATATTTTCTGATACCTCCTCCAGATAGTCAACGGACCTAAATAGACTTATTCCCAAGTGTACACTCTGAAAGGGCATAAATAAATGATTGTATTGTGTTAACAAATATATCAATAAGATGTTTATAACACATGCCCTTCTAGCTAACAGTGGTATTTTATCCTTTTTTGTAAATTAGGGAACTAATAAAAGTTGTGAGGAGCTAAATGATTTGTCCAGTGTCACTTAATTTCTGGTCTGCCTAGGATATCATGTTAGGCTTCTGAGGCTAAAGACTGTCTTCTGGTGCTTACAGAGATTATGTGGATCCTGCCAATAAAATGTGGGGACAATAAGGAAGGACTGGGCCAATCGCAAAACTTTTCTTTCTGTTCTCCCATATATTGTGAAATCTGATTTTGCTGCATTGGCACTTGGTGATAGGCTTTATCAATTTTAAAACTCTCAGATGTAAAATTTTCTCCCAAACTAGAGTGGTTTGCATTTTGAAGGCTCTAAAGGTAGACATCATGGGGGATAAAACAAAGTGCTAGTCAGTACTGCGAGAGACTGGCTACAGCCCCATGCCCACCAGTCATCCCATGAATAATTTGGTTAAGTCATTGAAACTCTTGGGTCTCATAAGTCTAATAGTCATTATGATAAACATGCAAAAACACCCTTGCCACCACCACCCACCACTGCTACCATCATCACCATGGCAATTTATTAAGCACCAGTTACAGGCCAGATGCTGGACTAAAAGTTTTAGCACATCAACCCATTTAATTCTTCCACCACCACTAGCAAGGAACTAAGGCACAAAGAGGCTAAGCAACTTTCCCAGGTCACGAGCTCCGAGGTCACCACACGACCTTTAATCTTGTAGATCCCAGAGCTGCTTTTGTGCTCCTAAACAGCCCACTACAGATTTGTGTACACAGTTGGTGATCAATAAATACGCTTTGAATTAAGGAAAGTAAATAGTTATTCTCCCCTTTTGCCCCCTAAACCTTAAACCATACAAAACGATACTCAGATTTCTATAAATGTGTACAAGGAGTGAGGACGAGGTCCACATTTCTTAAGAATCATTGCAATGATTCTGACCTGGAGTATCCTATTCCACCAAGGAGTTTTTCTTAAAAGGTTAACTTTTGGAAACTGTGTCTTTAGATGTTATTTCTAGTTATGCACCCCCTTCCTCTTGTGAGTAGAACATTCTGTGTCATTTCTTAATAAATGGTTTGCTATTAAGGAATCATTATAGTAATGTGGGCTATTGGAAGAGAGGGGTTACTTTAGTAGCCAACCCTCTTAATGACCTGCTCCTCTGTACACATTAGTAGCTGGATAAGGTTGTGGTTATTGAACTTCTGCCATCCACCAGAGACAATCTGCTCAGGCTTGCATTGTTGGAAACAGAGGACAATGGAAGAAAAATTCTATCCAAATTTTCAAGTTACTTTGTCTGGGAGATGATGGTGCACTGGGTTTAGAACTTGTCCAACAGGAATCATCCGGGAGCATTAACTAAATGACTAGTGTGTCCACTGCATTGCTAATGGCACCTGTCCTCTTGGGCTGTATTCAATAGGATTCAACACGTATCTATGAAGCACTTTCAATGGCCCAGGCATGGTTACAGAAGCTCGAGATGTCAGTGGACAAGACATGTGAAAACTCCTGCCCTTGTGGGGCTTACATTTTAGAAAGTAACCATCATAGTGCCCCTCCCTCAAATCTGCAAGGCCACTAAATAATGTGGAATAATGGCAATAGATCCCTTCCCCAGGAAGACTATCAGGGTGTAGCACTCAATTTCCAACTTATAAAATAACTTAAAAAAAAACCTGAAGTATGATTTTCTTCAGATTCCATGGCACTCATGGGGACTTTGAGAGCCTCTGCTTCAGGCCTGGCAGGGGTGGGGGCAGGGAGTCCAACAGCAACACAGAGTTCTATGGACCCAGAACAATTTAGTGTTGTTTTGCATTCCAGTGGCAAAGATCTTGTAAGAAAGTCCATGTCATCGGCACAATAGGAGTGAACATGGGAAAATACTTGTTCTTTCCATCAAAGGCATAGTTGTAAAATGCACAATGCTATGAAAACTCAAGCAAATCTGGAATCATCGTTAAAGGGAATTAACTTGGAAAGTAATTTATGGGAAGAAAATCCAACTCCTTTGTTATCTTCCTTTTACTGTAATATGCTTCCTGAACACTGCCTATGAGAGAGGGCTTTTAGAAAGAAAAAAAAATAAGTATAGTAAAATTAACTCATTTTATCAATTTGTGTTCTCTGCCAGAGTTTCCTGACTGTGGCTACAAGGGGCTGTAAAACTGATGAATTTGCATGGAAAAAGAAACCAGTGTAAGTAATTTGTGTAAGAGGTAACACGGACATAGACTGCTATAATTCAGACACCCTGCAGATAGCAGACTGCTGCAGTGTGAGCAGTTATAGGTTAGAAAAATGACCACACTGCAGTCAGTCTGACTTGAATGGAAATCAATCATAAAGGTACTTTCTCTGCAGCTTCTATGCCACAGTCTTCAGCAACTCCTTTGCCAAGCAGATTTCTGGTTTGTAAACCCTGTGCTGATCTCCCCTTTCTACCCTTGCTTTCCAAAAGATCTGACCAAATGCAGGCTAGGAGTATGGTTTTCCAAACAGGAACATAAAAGAAACACACTGAACTAAAACATGGATTTCCCTCCCTGTGAAAATGAGCTTGCCTGCTATTAAAAGATTTAAGCAATGCTTTTTATGAAATGTAGCCAAAAGTCAGCAGAATGTTTTTAACCCCATGAAAGTCATCTGCTAACAGACAGACCACCATGTTCACACAATCACAACATGTGGACACAAAGAGTGTGTGAGTGTGTATGTGTGTGTGTGTGTGTGTGTGTGTGTGCATGTGCGCGGTGGCAGGAAGGTAAAGGTAGATAGAGTCATTTTTATTTCTGATAAAATGCTTCCATTTTATTAAAACAGGAACAATTCACTAATACCCTCTTCTGCCCCACTCCAAATCATGACGTTGGTTTATCTTTGACAGATAATTATTGTGAGTTTAATTTGTAAACCATGCATAGTCAGGCACTTTACTGCCATAAAAAAATCTGCCTTGTATCTCAAGAAACTTAGATACATGCCCTAGGGGAAAGAACTTTCTCCTACTTCTTTCTATATTCCTCTCAGCACATAGCATAGGTCATTTCAGATATTACATATGCAAAAAATGCTTGTTGAATTGTACTAAAATTATATGAGCTTGTTAATGAAAAAATAGCTTAAGAATGAATATTTATTGAACTTTTATTATGTGCCAGGCAATGTGCTAGGTGTTTTACCTGAGTGATCTCATTTCATCCTCACAGTGCCCTATGGAATATGTATTTGTGTTAATATCATTTACAAATGAGACAGCTGCAAGGTTTAGTAATGTGATCAATATCATGCAGCTAAATAAGTAACAGAGCAGGGATTTGAATGCAGGTATTTCCTAGATTATCTGCCCAAAGAAAATGGATAAAACCCATATGTCTTTTCTTTGTCATGAACTACTGGGGAGAGGAATTCAATGAGATTCAAATAGAAATATTATTATCACCCCCTCACCTAAGTGGCAAAAGTTCTATGCCATCCTCTTCCTTCTCACTTCTTTGTTTTCACAGGTCTTCAGTGTGAGGAGTGTCAGCTGGTGTTCCACTGGACGTAGGGCCCTGACACTCGGTCTAGTGGAGCAGTCACGGAGGGGTGAGCAATGCTGACTGATCTCCTGCATTAGTGGCTTCTGCCTTTGGGACTGAAATTGATTTTCTGCATTTTAGAGTATCATCTCATCTTGGCTTTTGGTTGAGGTCAAATGTGGCACCCGTTTAGTATAGAATACAGCCTTAGCCATGGGAGTCAGTCTTCCCTGACAGGGGAAGGATTTGAAGGCCTAAGAGGTCTTTCACCATGATGATCTATAAACCAGGGATGGGCGTCTACCCATGAGCCCCTTGGCCAAGAATGCACTGGGGACTCTCTGACTATGAGCTATTAGGAAACAAACCAGACCAACAGAGTCCTTCCCAACAACATACTGATCCAGCTGTCTACAAAAATAATCATTTTCAAGAAGAATTGTTTAATTAAAAAAATTTTTTTCCTTCCCCATCTACTGAAGAATCCTGCATGTTAATACATATTCCTATTAAGCACAGGTTGGTTTAGTTCAGTCCTGGTGTTGGACTTACTGTGTGGCTTTGCTGAGTGCAAGCCTCCACCTATCTCACCCTAAACGGGCCGACAGGGACACCACCTCCAGGCCTCTCTAATCAGCAGGAGTCAGGGTAATACATTCCAGCCCAATCTCAACAATGTCTGTGGCCTTATTGTGGAGCAATAAAGTATTTCTGTTAGACCTTTGGAAATCACACACACACACACACACACACACACACACATATACACACTCAAAATGCCTTTTAGTTACCTGATATTACTTATTGGACATGAATATTTGTTTAACAAAAATGAGAGGCTTTTGAGCACATAAAGTTTTACTAGAAAAGACTTTGTCAGTAATGACCTCCAGAATTATTATCACAGTATGAGTAAAAGAGAAAATTTTAAGTACTGTAGAACTTAGTACTATTGTTAAGACTCTGATACAAATAATCAAGACCTGGCAGGCCATTTTAAAAAGTTGTAATTATCAGTACTAGATTGAGAATTTCTAAGTACTTTGTTACCCAACAGAAACCCTGGGAGAGTAGTTTCCAGAATAATGCAGAAATAAAGGCATTGGATAAAAATGTGAGGAATAAGAATTTTCTGGTTTCCAACAGCAGATGCTGGAGGGTTAGGATTGGTGTGCTCTTCTTGATCTATTGCAATTATTAACTCTGAAGGGGTCACTATAATGTCTTTTTCTAAATATATCAATTATTAGAACACAATGGTAAAATTGGTCTTCCTTAATTGGTCTTCCACAGACATATTTTTAACAACATGGCCGGCAGTGGTCAGTTCCAGGATTTGCTCTGAGCATACAGGGAAAGAACAGGAGCAGAGGCTTCATTCAGGAATGACCACGGTAATTGCCATTATTGAACATCTTCTATATGTCAGACACCGGATAATTTCTTTCTTAATCCTTATGACACTCCTGAGAGTTATGACTATTATAGCAGTCAGACTTAGTCTCTGCACTCAGTTGGGACTTGAACATGTTTCCATCAACTAAATGATAAACAGAACTGAAGAGTTAAATATCGCCCAAAGTTGTACAGTCAATAAGTGGCAATGCTTGATCCCTGACGTTTTATTCTGAACTATTTTGTGATACCATGCTGCCATCTTGAATATGGACTTTATATGTAGGAATCATAACCAATGAGTTACTTAGAAAAGATCAAAAATAGATGAACATAGGAATAGAGACCATGACAACCAATATGTGTGTTCATCAGGTATCATGGGTTTGTTTTTCCCTAGGTCAAATCTTTATAGTAAGAGTGTTCCTAGTCTGGTACATTTATTGGGAGCTTTAGCTAAGAACAGAGAACAGAGAACAAAAGGCCCCCAAATCCTGCCATGAGAACTCTCACTGCCGGCTCTAACCAGAAGGGTGGCAGGAGCTCAAGTTTAACAGAAAGGTCCAGACCTTCACGCACAGCATCACCAGAAGCACCTGCTGATGTCATGAGCTCCTTCCGGCCCTACTTCTCATTTTGGCCAGCACAGTGGCCCATGATACAATGACCAGGCTCATGTCCAGCACCAGGATCGTGCACATTTCAATTGGCAGGGCCGAGTTAGCTGAGGACAGCATTAGCCTAAGTAAGGGTGGGGCTGCCTCTCACTCTCCATGGGTGAGGAGGGCAGGAGAGGAGAAATATTTGGCCACCCATATTGTGAGCTGAGACTTAGAAGAAAAGGTAGTTTGATGAAAGGATTCATTTCTGCCAGGCCATTCCATTGGCTGCCAGATTGACTCTCCAAATATTCATCCTAAATATGTCAAGGAAAAAAATTATACAACAAAACATCCTTCTGAACTAATTTAATTTCAATATTTATTTTTAAAATTTATTGAATTATAGTAAAGGAAACTCACTAAATTAAGCCAGTCAGACTGAATGTTTTTCTTCCTAAGAGTGTGGCAACATATATTATTATATCTTTTCATGAGGGGTTGATTAAAAGTAGAAAATGAATCATTTGCAATGCCATAATATATGTAGAATATGGTGGTTTGGAGAGAAAAAAATGAAAAAAAAATATACGGCCAGTCAGCATTTTCTACTATGAAACCTAACAGATTTTCTTTAAAAACTGTATATTGGAGATAAATATTATAATTTTTTAAAGGGCCACCCACCCTTTTGTGTGCTATATACCATTCCCTCATTCCAGAAGAGAAGAGGTGCCGCTGACTTCTACAGATACAAAATGTGTGATGTTCATTTTAAAATTACTAGTAGAGCCTGCTATTGACCATCTAATTATGCTGAGTTCCATTTATAAACATAGCTAACCACTAAGTTTATGGAGACTTTTTGTGCTGCTTTAATAGGATATTGATCGAGAGCATAGTTTGAGTGGACTGCCATTGAATTGTGTAATGGCAGACAAAAGGCAAGGTCACAGCAACTGTTCGTGCTAGGGCTGCTGTCTATCTTTTATTATCATCTTTTTGTTTCTTCCTTTAATGCTCAAACCCAAGTGGTTTCTTTCAAAAGAAAATCTTGCTTAAGAATACAAATTATTTTAAAATTAATTTCCATGCCACAATTCACAGCTATCATGTTACTTAACAGAGGAGCACCAACAGGCCACTTGCTCAGACAAGAAAGTCTCAAATCTATCCCACTTTAATAGAGATCTAAAGTACTGCAAAGATTTAAATGGCACCCCCAGAGGACCGGACGTCTGGAATTTCTTATCCGAGACCCATTTCCTCCTTAGGCCTTCTGTGTAAGAACATTTTGTATTTTCAAGTTTGGGCTTGTTCCTACCAAAGAGTTTCACTTTCTTACTGTGCCCTGCTGCTGAGTTCACTCCGTTTCAGCAGCACCATCATGTCAGGCTAGACCGTGGCCAATCATTAAACTGCTGTCCTGAAAATCTACGTGTGTGGATATGGACATTTGAAGACAAGCCAAGGACCTAGAGACTTAAGAAGGAATTGTTAAAATGTACTGCATTTGGGTCTTCGTGACGATCCCTGTGTGAAAATACAGAGCGCACATTTCCAAGGCAGAAAACAGCCACTAGGGTGCCACCTCATGCCAGGCTGAGGCATATGCCTGGTTCCATTCACTCCCACTCTCATTGACAAACAACTCGGGAATCCTGAAGTCCACCCAGCAGCCAGGCTTTGTGGCAGAGCCAGGACAATTCAGCTGCTGGATTTTAATAGATTCTGCAGCAGTGCAAGAGCAACCGAAAATCAGACTGGGTAACTGAGAGTGGTTTTCACACCCAAAGACGCTAAGGCTGGCCACAGTGTACTGAGAATCCCGGCTTTTCAAAATTCCAGGGCCATGAAATCATCCTTAGCCACCAAGTTTACTTAACCCTTGCAGCCAGCTTGGGTGTACAAACCACTGCTAGAAAATTAGAACCCACCAGGCCAGAGTCACAATGGCCTGTGTGTATTTGTGGTTTTCCTCTTTTCCAGTGAAGTATTTAAGGTTTCAGAGTCACTCCACCAACTTCAAGTAAAATAGAGTCAGCACTTTAGAAGGAAATGGGAAGAAGGAGTGGAGTGCTGGGGAGAACTTTCTGAGTTCCTACGAGCAGGGGTATTTGACAGCCTCAGAGCACATACTTTGAGGAAAACACTGGCTGCAAAATAAACAAAAGCCCGGGTGCTGAGAGCTCTCTAAGCGGCTGACTTAGCCCGAGCAGAGTGAGCTCTTTGTAGCAACTTGAGGGAAAGAGACCAATCTGAAAATGCCTCTAGAAGGCTTTGTTTGAGGATGCAGCATCATGTAAGAGCCATCTCAACAGATGGTTCCTGTCTCCTTCCTCACAGTATTATGCTAAAACAACGGTAGTGATTCTGAACCTTGCAGCTAGCACGCACCACCACCCTCCCCCTGCCCCGGCACCCCGTGCAGCAGTGTGTAGTCTCCCCTTCCCAAGGAGCAAGGTAATAAAGCAACCAGAACTAGTCAGATGGTCCTTCCACAAGAGGGAAAAGGTGCAACCGGAGGAATACGGACTGAGTTTTATCCTGCGGCACTTTCTCTGTGGCAGTAACAGAACTCTCCTTTGTTGCCTTTCATGGACTTTAGATGATAATACCAAAAATTAAAGCGGGGTGGGCAGAAGCCAGGGGTGAGCCTGGCAGCTTCTGTTGACTCACAGGAGTCCTGCTTAGTACTATTTAATGCCAAGCACCCTGGCTGCCTGGTCCTCACCTCTGAATCAGTGAGGCTGAGCCAGGAGTTTTCCCTGCCATTGCCACCTTGGTAGTAACACGATGACAAACAGCAAACTTGGCACATGGTTATTTCAGAGAATCCTCATGAGGAAATACTGAAATAGCACCTTCCTCCTCTATTACAGTTAAAAGGAGGAAAGCTAAAAACAGTAACTGGAAACCTGGGGAAAGTAAATATTTATATTTTCAAATGAAAAACTGAATACTAAGTAGAAAGAAGGTTTCAAGGTAAAGCCATCGTAGCTGTGATTGGGGGTGAAGGAATGGGTGGGCTGGTACACACAGGAGGAGGTGAAATCTGCAGTACAGATTACTTAAAGAAACTCTAAGACATTAAGGTCACTGACAACATCCAGGTGAAAGGCAAAACTACAGACGGGATTAAAACACGGTGTAGTCAACATGAACAGGTGGAGCATGGCATTTGGGGACAGGGAATGTATTGAGTATGATACTGTAACAGTGGGTACATGTCCCTATACATTTGTTGAGACTGTTAGAAGGTACATGAAGAAAAGCACAAGATTGAACACTAATGTGCACCGTGGGTTTTGGTTTATATTTATGTGTTAATATTGACTCATCATTTGTAAGAAATGTACCGTACTATTTTGAAAGTTCTTAGGGGAAATTGTTGGGGGAATATAAGAAACTTCTGTAATTGCTGTTAACCTAAAACTATAAACCTCAAAAAACCGCTCTAAAAAAATATAAAGTCAAGGTTGGGGGCTTAGCTCAGTAGTAGAGTGCTTGCCTACTGTGCACAAAGCCCTGGGGTTTGATCCCCAGCATTGAAAATAAAATTAAACAGTATAAAATCTATTAATTTAAAACAAAATTTATACCTGAATACATATGCAGGAAAAAAATCTATTTTTATATGCTCTGGTTCACATGAAAATTTCTTTAAACTTCTTTTTCCAAATGTACAAGTTAGTAAACTACAAGTTTATCAACTCATTCAGAACTGATTACTCAATAAAGGCACAGAATCATTGGATTCTATTTGGTTCTGTAATGCAGTTATAGGAGAGGGTGTGACAAAAATGCCCACAGTCAGCCAGCTGAGTTCAGCAAAGTAAAAAGGGTGAGATACTTAACCTCTTGAGCATCACAGTCTCCTTCACCTGTGAAAAGGGACACTGACATCAAGGATTGGATGAGAGAGTGTGCTCAGCATGATGCCTGGCACCTGGTGTGTGTTTGATAAATGCTAGCAGCTATAGTTTTTCATATTGATATAGTATCATGCTCCAAACAGGACTACCATCCTGGGTTTAATCAACTTATGTGCCAATTAGTTTCTATTTCAAGGATGCAGAATGCACTTCAGCCTTATACTTCTGAAAAAATGTGTCCACTGCAGCCCTGAAATGAAGGCTCAGCTTTTCCAATGTGGGTGCAGGAGGCAGAGGGCAGGGCTGTGAGTAATGGTTAAGGATTCCAACACCCTCACATGGCTTGAGTGCAAAGTCTTTCAAAAAGGTGTGTAGGTGAGGAAACGTGAGCTCGAGGATCCCTATCCCAGCAGCCAAAGCAAATGGTAAAATATACCCTGACGAACCTAGATTAAAGATCTACAAGGAAGAGGGGTCTCTGGAATACAGTTGACTAGTTTGGCTTGAAGCCATGATTTAGCTGACACAGCCCTGTTCCATTCTTGCCAAACAGTTTCCGTCAGCACAAGGCCATGTGTGAGCGAGTCCTAGAGCGATTACACAGCAGTGCACAGAACTAAGCAGGAGCCGGAGGATGTTCAGGATGCCAGGCATCAGCTATAAAACCTCTACACGGGGACAGGAAACAAATCCAGGTCCCTCTGCAAATTCAATCCCAGGTCCAGTCAAACCCTCTGGCAGTCTTAAAGGCAGGTTTAGAATTCACTTGGCAACCATGTTATCTTAGACTGAATGGAGGTCTAATCAAGCTTGAACTGACACACTTTGGGATATACAACCTGAAAGGGAAGCATAGGAAGCAGAAGAAGAATGAGCTGCTGGGAATGGTTCCGAGCAGTGTGGACCTTCTACAATCCCAGGCCTCGGCAAACCAATGGCAATGAAGACTAAATGTAAGCATTATAGCAGCCAGGGAAGAATAAAATAGTCTAGTGCTCCAATCTTAGAGTTAAAAAGATTTTTTAACTCTTTAAGGTTATCTTTGGATCTTGATAAGGGCTCAATAAGTTTATTTCCCTGTAATGCTACTATGACAGGTATGCTCTTTATAGTACATTATCAAACTTATAAGAAAAATGTAGAATATTGTTTTCAAGAGTCTTTCAAAGTAAGAATATATATACACATGCATTGTTATCTTTCTATGACAAAGAGCTAGCTAATCAGATGTGTGATAAGCAGAGCATATATTCTCTCCAGGTTAACAAGGCAATCCTGTTTCTACTCACCTGGTGGTTACGTTAAGCGTACTTCAGTAAGACATCTGCTACTTCTCTGTCCCAAATCCTAGCCTGCTGCTCTGAAGGTCTCATTCCTCAGGACTCTGACTTTCTTCCACTGTAACACCTCAGTACCAGTCTAAGAATCCCTGGCTCCCTGAATTCTAACATGTATAGTTACCTTCCCACTAGGGTCTAATCTCACACAGTAAGCTTTTCAAGTTCCCCTGGGTCAGTCTAAGAGTACAGATTCCAGCATTCCTAAAAGCTAACAGGATCATTCACCCACTGTTTGACTTCAGGCAAATGACTTCAGTAGATCCTCAATTTAGCTCATCTGTAAAAATGAGGGCAATTTCATAGCTGACAAGTGTATTGCAAGAATCAACTTCTGTAACATACACAAAGGCCTAGCACAGTGCCTGGCAGATAGTTAATGCTCAACAGTCTTGGACTCTCCTCTGTCCACATGCTCTATCCCATCTTCTGACTCTTAAGACTCTTTGAGCCTAGGAATGACTGAAATAAGAAGAAATAGAATCTGGGCTTAGAAGATCAGGATAGCTTGACTTGCCTGATGTCTTGTTATGAGGTTGACTGGTTTCTTTGGTCAGTTTTGCCAGCCAGTAACTCAGTAAATGAGGGGTAGTAACTTGCAATAAAAATATGTATGCTCAACCTCACCTCATTCCACAAAGGACTTGATATCCCTTGAAAGCAATTTCAACAATGTTAATTTTATCTACAAGCAGTATTATTATAGGTGAATTAGGTGTGTAGGAGTAAAATTTTAATATTCGACATTTTTTTTTTAATGATTGGGACCTAGAATCCCAGATTCTAGGCATGCTTTTATTTTTAAATTTTTATTTATTTATTTATTTTGGGTACTGGGGATTGAACCCAGGGGTGCTTAACCACTGAGCCCCATCCCTACCCTTTTTTCATTAATTAATTTATTTTTGAGACAGTTCTTGCTAAGTTACCTAGGGCCTTGATAAGTTGCTGAGGCTGGTTTGAACTTGTGGTCCTCCTGCCTCAGCTTCCTGAGTTGTTGGGATTATAGGTATGCACCACTATGCCCAGTGTAAGCATGCTTTTAAATAGAAACAAAGAGATGCTCTTGAGTGAATTCAACTTGGAAATGTATATGGATGTATATGAGAGAGACAGACAGATTCCTATACTTTTCTTGGATTCTCTAGATTACATCATAGCAAAATAATAATCAATGGGCCTTTGATCAACAGACCAGGGTAGTGACAGGTTCCTATCACTCACTGTTGTTAGTCATTATTGACAAGCTGGTAATGATCATGCTGTATTCTGTCACTCATACTGAGGGCATTAGCATTGTTTAAAGGTCAGAAACAAATTCTTTTAAAATGCAGAAGTTCTTAGAAATCAGGGAAGATTCTGAATTTTTCTAAAATTAAGTTCGCACTACCTCCTAGGGAATCTGTGAGATTTCAGTCCTCCCCGCCATGCCTCACATTTAAAAAAATCTAAAGTTTCCTGATTTAAAACATGGGCTTTCCAACACACTGCAAGGCAAAATTCTTGTAATGAGGAGAACAAAAAGTGGGTTCTGAAAGATTTTTGTCTCTAGGAGGCCTAGACAGAAAGTAAACACAAACCCAAGGCAAATCTGTACCAAATCAAAGCGAAATTACACTTACTCTGTGACACTCTTACTAGCTCAGTCACACTGAAAACACCTGATGTGACAAAACTGTCCTGGAAGCCCAAATGTCCTGCGGAAACAAAGACAAAAGAAAACAAAGTCATAAATAGAACAACATTCGACAACAAAACTCTAAATATTAGTTTCATTATGATTAAGAAATGGGCTGCCTAATCTCATACACGGCTGCCTGGTTGGTTCATGTGGGTGGGCACAGTCATTTGGATATGAGCTGGCTTTTGGTTTGAATCTGGAGGTTGTGGAAAGGTATGACACAACTGGGTGATTTTTGAGATGGTTAAAAAAAAATTCAGCAGGAAATCTTAAACAAAAGACAATTTAGGAGAAATGGTTCCCATAGGTGCCCTGAGGCCGGAACAGTTGGGATGAAAACAGGGTACCTAAGAGAGCCAAGTTCTATAACAGGTTTGAAACATTATTCTCTACAGAAACGTTTGATCAAGATTAGTTACCCATTCATTGAAATCAAATAAAATGTAAAGACATTCCTTTTATTTCTAGAGGTACTAAAGGGAGAATTTTTTAAAAGCCAAAATGGAAAAAGCAAGCTTATGCCACATAACATGAAAACCAAATATTTTGTGCATATATAAAAATTTAGATTTGTTTAGAGAATAAGAGTTGATGTTTTTTGAGAAAAGAAAAATAAATGGTTAAAAACTGTATGTTTGCCAGTAATCCCAGTGGCTCGGGAAGCTGAGGCAGGAAGATCTTGAGTTCAAAGCCAGCCTCAGCAAAAGTGAGTTGTTAAGTGACTCATTGAGACCCTGTTGCTAAATAAATACAAAATAGGGCTGGGGATGTGGCTCAGTAGTCAAATACTCCTGGGTTCAATCCCCAGATCCAAAAGAAAAAAAAAAAACAAAAAACAAAAAAAAACCCCTGTATTTTTGTATTTTGTGTCTGCTTCTTTTCTTTGGTACCAGGGATTGAACCCAGAAGCGCTTAACCACTGAGCAATATCCCCAGCTCTTTTTATACTTTATCTAGAGATAGGGTCTTACTAAGTTGCTTAAGGCCTTGCTAAATTGGTAAGGCTGGTTTTGAACTCACAATCCTCCTGTTTCAGCCTCCAGAGCTACTGAGATTACAGGCGTGTGCCATCCTGCCCAGCTGTCTGCTTCATTTTTGCTGAATATAGTTGATTTCCTTTAAAATACCTATCACCAATTACTCATGTGAGTTATGGCATATTCAATAACATACAATGGCAAGAAACCCATATTCTATGGCATGTAGTTTCACTCTCTGCCTCTAAAAGTTTCTGATCCTTAGAGTCTCCCAGAGGTAGATTCTATTTGAGAGATCAGTCTGTGAGGTCAGCTTAATCTTTACCTGCTTAAAATCTAGCTCAGAAGAAAAGTTGTTAGCTGAAAGAATTCCTGAAATAATTGTTTTTGCCATAAGAAACATACATTTAAGAAATTCAACATAAGAAAACAGACCAATCTGAAAATATAACAATCCTAACTAAAAAGTGAATTTTTAATAAAAGATTTTCTACAGTACTCAGAAGAAGCAAGTTTACCTTTGGCACAGTTTATAAACTGATAAACTTATTAACTATCAGACTCATAAATGTGCAAAAAATTACCATGTGGTGGAGGATTATAAATGGATCTATAAGTTCTTCTGCTTTTTAGTTGTATGTAAGGAAGAGCTTTGCTTGGATTTAAAGGGAAAACTCCATTTAACTTTTATATCAAGCACACCCAATGTTCATGTATGTGTTGCTAGCCAACCCAGGGCCTCATGCATGCTGGGCAAGTGCTCTGCCACTGAGTTGTGAACCCAGCCCTATAAATGGTACTTTGACTAGAACACCTCTAATTTTTAGGATATGCAATAATTGTAAACTTCTTTATAATAAAATGGCAAATTTTCACCTTAAAAGTTCTAAGGAATTTCACTGGTCAAAACAATTCACACCAGGCATTTAGCTGGCTTTTATTTGGTAAGTGCCCAAGGTCTGTCTTTTGGATTAAGAGAACTGAGAAATAAAAAAATAATAATAAATAAAAAAATTCTCTAAAGAAGTCTTGGCAAAATAGACCATAACACCCCTTTCTTTTTGGTACATCATTAAGATCACACTTATCCCTGAGATCATAACAAAGGAAATCCAGCCACAATGTACATTAAAGTTGACTTAAAACACATAATAAGGAAATTCATAGCTGAATAGTAAAATCTAGGTTGGTCTCTAGTCCTTGATCATCTCTTTCTTCTTTACTTGACTTACAGGCTGATACTTGTTTCAGTTCCAACCTCTGAAATCCCTTATTTTAAGGAAGAATTAAGAATAATTTTTGTATCAAGTGAATATAAACACAGGTACCTTAATCCTGCCACCAAAAAAGCAAGGAATGTATTTCAAAGACTAAGTCGAGTTTGATGCAAGGACCTGGAAGGGGGAGCCCTTGTATTCATCCATTCAAACTCACCCTCTCCTGGGTGCCTCTTTTCTTTGGTTCACCTCTTAAATGTTGGTATGCTCCAAGGTCTATGTTCGTGTGTGTGTGTGTGTGTGTGTGTGTGTGTGTGTGTGTGTATGTTCCAAAATTATTTTATCTACTTTCACAACATCACCAATCAGTCTAGACTGTGATATTTGTGGAAGCTAGACTAATGTTTGATTTGTTCACCACTGTATCTTTAATGCCTAGGACAAAGTAGTTAGTGAACATTTGTTGAATGAGTAAATGAACGGCTCTCTAGGCCAAGGATGCTCCAATCTTTATCTTTTGCCAAGATCTCTTTTCTGGGTTCCAGACCCATAAATCTCAATATTCCTTGAACATCTATCCAGAGGGTCCATGGGTAGACTCAAACTCAACATGTCTAAAGTTGAACTCTCTTCTTTGTCCCCCAAACCTGTGCCTGATCTTTTGAACCCCTACTTAAACGGATCATCCACTGTTCACCTAGCTTTCTGTTTGGGTGTCACCCTGACTCCTGCCTCTTACCATCACCCAATCCAACCAGTTCCTGCTGATCTGTTCCCTATTTCTTTAGACTCTCTGCATGTCTCCATCTCCTTAATGATCCTGGCCCAGGATCTTCTTATTTCTGGCCAGTATGGAAAACCTCCAAAGGATTCCTCTCTACCACAGTCTTGGCTTCCTCACCCATCCACTCTCTACTCCATCCATGGCTAGAGCTGTCTCACTCATAGATAGATCTGATGATTCATTCATTGATTCAACAAATATTTACTGAGTACCTACCATGTGCCAGGCATTGTACCAGGAGCTGGATACAGTCCCCAACTTTAGAGGATTTACAGTATAGAAATAGAGGCAGCTAACAACATGTAAAACAATTACTTTTAATGGTATAAGTGATACAAAGGAAACAAATAAGAAAAGCATTAGGAAATGTGGTGAGGGAAGGTCTCTCTGAAGAACTCATATCTGAAAGATGTTGAGAAACTGGTTGAGAACAGAAGGGGAAAGAGCTCTTCAGGTAGAGGAATAAGCATGCGAAAAGGACCTGATATAGGACAGAAGCAGGTATTGGAGAAGCTGAGACCAAAGCAGTGAGTTCAGAACACTCTGCCCTATCAGAAATCTTGTAAGAACCCACAGAGTATTCAGGGTGTAGCACAAACTCCTTTGCAAGGCATGTGATTCAACATAGCCTTCACATCATTCTCCAAACTTATCCTTTTTCTCCTCTTACTAGTAGCCCTACCTCTTAGCCTAAAGGACCTATATGCTCTCCCTGGACCCAGCTCGTCCCCCTCTCCTATGTCCCTCCTCCTCTTTGCTTGACCACCTCCTGCTTGTCCTTTAGGAACTGCTTTGCTGTCACCTCTGTCAACAGTCTTCCCTGGTTGGCCTCTCTGCTAGAAATACTTCTTTTTCTTTTCTCATTACTGTCCAAGTATACCATATACCATTTTAACCTAGGCCTTGGTACAGAGAAATGTAATTTTGCCACTTTCTTCTATTAGACTGTGAGCCTTTTGAGCCAGCAGAGTCTCTTGGGTGACTTTGGCCCTTCAGGTCCTAACATGGTGCCTGGCGAGTGGTAAGTACTCCAGAGATGCTTCTGAGTGAGCAAAACTCCAATGGGAATCACCCATATTTATTTTTACTTTTTATAAAGCTTTCACAGAACTACTTCTTCTACCTCTTTCTCTCATTCCAAGCAATACAGATTGAACTGAGATTCAGTCAATCTGTATTAGAAAACTATGAAAAGGAGCCACACAAATCTACCCTTCAACTAAACAGGACCAGGACAGGAAAGACAATACGTTTAGATGTAGCTTCTGGTCAAGAAGGTGCCCTGTGTTTCACTGATGAGACATGCCTAGGAATGTTCTGTTGTTACCATTATGGTTCACAGTTTTCAAAGACCAAGCAGAGTTACAGGGTAGAATTATTTAATAGACATTATGACAAAAACAAACAAACAAACAAACAAACAAAAAAACAAAATAATGTCATCCTTCTCCTACTGGGAACCTGTCTTGACAGGCACATCTTAGCAGAATGTGTATAACTCCCAAGCTAAGACATATGTGAATGGTCCATGATCAGAAAAACTAAAATTAAAGTACAAGAATTTCACAAGTGCTGATGTAACCTTCTCTTCACAGTATTATCAAATTATCAGAGAGTATGGGCTAGTTTATAATTTGTCCCTGACAAACGGTCTGGTTGACAATCCATGTAGCTTTAAGTGACTACAAAACTGGTTTTTGTCCCTTCACCAATTATTTGGAAACCTACTGATGAACTCTGTAAAAAGACAGCAATGAAATGTGAAACCTAAGAAATGATGGAAAAAGTGATGTGGCTAACATAGTTACTAAGCAAACCTGAGCCGATTAATGTTTCATTCTCACTGACACAAACCAAAGCATAAAAATGACTTTCAGGGAAATTACACTAATCTGGTTGCTCTCCTTTATTGCAAAGTGAGAGAAAAGTGGAAAGGAAAATGAAAAGGTAAATTCAAGCAGTTGAGAATTTAGATGTTATTAGCATTAAAAGATCCTCAGTTAGAAAGCTGATTAAACATTTCCAGAAGGTCCCAAGATTTACATTTTGAATAGAGCCTCTCAGAAATGAGCGCAAACATATACTTTTGTTAAGGATGCCTTCGATGAAAAGCCAGAGTGCTAGATGATCTCTCTCTATTCTGAACTGCCGTTCAGGAGCAATTGTATAGGAGATTGCAATGAGAAGCAGATCCTTTTCCATTTTATATAAAATGGCTAAAAAGTTCATTCACTGAAGTCTTGTTCAATGAGTTCCCAATTAGAGTACAGATTCAATGCCTTGAGTCAGTCACACTCAGTGGGGAGGAGAGGAGACATTCTAGGAGAGGCAGAGAGGTAAAAAGCTAAATTCTTTCATGGGTAGTTAGGAAAAGCAGCTTTCTGTGCCATGATGATATCAGCAGTTATTATGGAAAATGTCATTACATGGGAACCAAATCTCATTTCACAGGGGGTGGGGGTGGGGGGTGCTGAACATCTATCTACCTTTTAACAGGCAAGAAAAGAAAAAGCTAGATTTTCAGAGAGACAGGTAACCTTGCAGAGCTGTTCAAAGGTCGGGGAAGAGACAGCAGGGTAAAAACCATCCAGGGTAAAAACCAGGCCATTAAACAAAGTTGGAGTGCCCACTAAGCGGAGTTAATTTTGGTTTTGTTTTTTGCCATGCTAGGCATCAAACCCAGGGTCCTGCACATGCTGGGCATGGCCTATACCTCTGGACTACATGCCCAGCTCCAGAGTTAATTTTGTGTCTGAGGAGAAGAGTTTAAACTCAGGATGGTATGCTTGTGTGGACTCTCAACTCTAAGTTATCAAATCTCATCTGCTTAATGAACGTAGGTGAACTGCAACACCCAGGTCATTACATCAAATAGGATGTATCTCTCTACTCTTCTCCCCTTGGGAATTTAGATGCCATCACTAGTAAATAACCTGCCCAAGACCGGACCTTTCCATGCTGTGTGCCTGGCTGCTCTGGAAAAGGACTCCCTCCTTCTAGCACCATTTATAATTCTGCTGACTTCTGAACTGCCTGGGAGGAGCAGGCCCTGTACTTATTAGGCCTCACAGACCTCGTGTTTTCATCTTTCTAAAGAAAAGCCTCTCTCATCAACCAAGCTCCTCCCTGGGATTTTAATTTCTCCTGTAGAGTCCCCACTGGCTTCAGAGACACCTTAAGGAATGTGGCTCCTTAATCTTCCCTCTCCTTCCCAGTTCAGTATATTTTAGATGTGCTCAATAAATAATGTTAAGTTATAGAGGACTTCCACTCTACTTTTGTCACTAGCTTCCTTTTACCTTGACAATTACTTATTTACACATCTCATCTCCACTCCTACAACAAACCAGGAGGGCAGGGTTGCGGCTCATTATCTTACACTGTCCACAGGGCCCAGCTCAATGCCTCGTTCTAGGTGTGGAATAAATATTCCTTAGTGATTCAGATGAGTGATTTGAGATACCCTTATTTGGTGGCCCTCGAAGGCATGACGTAAAATATAATTAGCTCACCTATACAGTGACATGTGCCTTTTGCATTCTCAATTGGAATGTCCTAGAAAAAGGACTTTTAGGAATTAATGGAAATCTGTTTCTGCTGATTCGTGAAGAACCAATTCTAAATTTTTGGTTTGATTTGTGATTACATATTGACTAAATTATTTTCCATTCACTGGTGACACTTGAGATATTTCTTATTTTTAGAATAAGTCCTTATTTTAAAGATATTTAAAAATTCAGACATCTACTAAAAAAGAACATAGAAATAATAAAAAATACATATATATTCTGTTTCTGAGATTAACCTTTATGATGGTGGTGCAAAAAATCATTTGGTGGTATGTTTACAGTAAACATGAAAAGATTGACATATGGTGTTGGACTGATAAGAACACTGAACTATTTCTATATCTATCTAGGAAACTGTGCCCAAGAATTTGTAAAACAAAAACATGATATTTTTCAACTAATCATATGGATTAAGTATTTTCAGTTTATCAAATGAATAAATGGACTGTTATAAATGCATCTGTGATATGGTTACAATTGTTCGCTGGTTTCATCATAACACATTAAGGAATTGCCACCACCATGGACACAATGTCCTCACCACTGAAAAGAGAAGGGGCTGAAGAGGGTGAAGGAGTAGGTCCTATGGGACCTCACACCCTTGTCCTCATCACTCCCACCCTCCTTTACCCGGCTGTACCACTGCTCCCTGCTTCCTTAGCTGCCCATTTACTATCACTCAATGCAGCCACTGCATCTGTGGTTTGGGTTGGTTGGTTTTGCCATCATTTCTCATTCAGCAAGTTCTGCCATTTCTAGACAGTCAATATTTGGTTTACTGTTATTCACCCAACAAATATTTCATGCATGTCTGTAATGAGGTCAGCACACTCCTAGACCCTGGGGATATAAGAAACAACATAGGTTCTTACACTCAGGTCCTTATATCTGCAGTCAAGAAAGATATTCACACCAAGATTTTCAGTAATATATTTACATAAAATTGGGTCTTTTTACAATAACTTTATAGGAAAACATTAGAAACTAGCAAAGACCATTATAAGATCCTGTGTGCCAGGTGTGCTGGTTATTCACACATACCCATGGGAGACAGCTAAAAACCGTACTTCCCAGCCTGCCTTGAAGTTAGGAGTGGCCGTAAGTAGAAACCAAATGAAAGTAATACTGATGACTTCTACCCACCTCATACCTGGAAGAAAATCCCCCACCCCTGAAACCCTCTCTTCCCCTTCATGAGCTGCAATACTTTCAACCATCAAAGACAGTGTCCATTGGGTAGCAGAGCAAAAAGGCCGAAGGAACCTGGAATCCTGAGTGACAGCATAGAGTAGAATCATTGCACCAACTTGGGCTGCTCATTTGGGAGTATTACCAAAACGAAAAATAGATTTCAGCTGGGCCTGGGGGCATAGGCCTGTAATTCCAGCAATTTGGGAGGCTGAGGCAGGATCATTCCAAGTTTGAGGCTGGTCTCAGCACCTTAGCAAGCAAGACCCTCAGCAACTTAGCAAGACTCTATCTCAAAGTAAAGCATAAAATGGATGTAGCTCAGTGGCAGAGCACCTTTAGGTTTGATCTCCAGGGCTGACAAAAGAAAAAAAGAAAGGTTTTGATGTATCATAACCAATGTACTTTTAAATTATTATATTTAAATAAATAAATATACAGACATATGTATTTGCTTCTTTGCTACAATAGTTTAGCACTTATCTTTATTTTTTAGTTGTAGATGGACACAATACCTGCATTTTATTGATTTATTTTTATGTGGTGCTAAGGATCAAACCCAGGGCTTCATACATGCTAGGCAAGCTTCTACCACTGAGCCACAACCCCAGCCCCAAGCACTTATCGTAACCAATGTAACAACTAACTTTTTCCTTTTGAATCGAAAGTCACAAATTAGCAGCTTATAGGACCATATGTAAAATATGTAAACATATTTTGCTTGGCTAACCCAGTACTTACTAGCTATATTATTATTATACAAGAACACTTTTCAATTGGACACGAGCAAAATTTACCACATTACCTAATACTTCTTATTGTATTTCACTTATTTAATTAATCTATGAGACTCTTATAGGCATACATATTTGTGATGTCTGCCAGACATCTTCACACTTTAATTCACCAGCATGGTAGAAGAAGT
This sequence comes from Glaucomys volans, assembly GCA_020662805.1. Lineage (NCBI taxonomy): Eukaryota > Metazoa > Chordata > Mammalia > Rodentia > Sciuridae > Glaucomys > Glaucomys volans. The sequence continues at coordinate 165,348 of JAJEJO010001693.1, forward strand.
ATGAGTGCATGGGTGGTGGCTTTAATATGAAAGAAAAAAAAATGAACACCAAACACGTTCCTTGAGAATTTAAATTTGGACACCTTAGCTAGGTATTTGAAGTCCCTCAAAAATCTAGTCTGTAGTACACCTTTTGAACATCATCTTCTAATATGACCCAAATGAATATTTCTATGTTAAAGTCAAATCTACCAACTACTTTTCTTCAAATCCTGATATGTTCCATCTTCTGTATCAGGTTTCACATCAGTGTCTTCAAATTACATGGTATAGTCCCCTGAAATTCTTCATTTAAAACAACAACAAAAAAAAAACAAATAATAAAGATGTACATATACATATGAGAATTTCCATAATAAGATAATCTGAGAATTTCCATAATAAGATAAATTTGGAAAACAATATCCCTGACAAGGAACTTTTACATTCTGAAGCCTCTGAGAATCCTGAAATATACAAACTTCCTTATTATGACTTAACTCACTATTCCTCCAATGATTTGACAAGGATAATGCCTTTTTGGGCACATGTTTTGCAGCACATGGTTTGTGCTGCTCCTTTTTTCCTCTTCTCCCCATTTGGTTGAATGTGCTGGGGGGAAAGCAGAACCTGAACCCATGGAAATAATCAACTTTTAATGCACAGCCCAAGCACAATCCTCATCTTTCCTTGCCTACATTAGAAAATGAATCAAGCAAATGACAGGCACTAAAGTGAGACTCCTATCTGAAACTATATCTGTAGAACCTTGCTGGGTATTATTAATTTTCATCAAAAGTATAATTTATTCAGCATTAACTATGTATTTGGCATCCTGCTAAGCATTTTAACCATATTAGCCCTATTTACTTACTGCAGTTGTAGGGTTGGCAAAATTCTGATTTTATAGAAAGGAAAGTTTAAGCAAAGAGAGGTTAAATGGCTTGATTGAGGTCACACAGTGGTAGTACTATGATTAGAATGGAGATGTTTAGTTTTCTTTATACAATATATGTATATATGTAAAAAATTTTATTTTAATGTATCATATAAAACATTTTCCCACAAATATATCCAGTTAATAAGAGTAGCATTTAATTAAACTAAATTTGATTGCCCAGTAACTTCACATAAAGAGAATTTACAAATCTGAGTTACAAGTGATTAAGCAATTAATTAAAGGACTACATTTCTTAAGTATCAAAACATCCAAAAATAAAAAGTAAAAAAAAAAAAAAAAAAAAGATTTTTATCTATTTCTATGTTTGCAAATATTGAATGTATGACATTATGGACAAAGCTGGAAAACAGAAGGGACCTTAAGGGCTATCTAAGGAATGGAATAATCATGATTGTGTTGTAACAGAATTTAGGTTAATTTTTTAAAAAGGGTTTTTAAAAAAGGAACTTATTACATATGTCTGTATTCCTATAATTTCTTCTCTTTTACCTCAGTTTTGCCCTCTGGTACAGGCAGTATAAGTAAATCTTTTTTTTTTTTTTTGGAGGAGGGTGGTACCAGGGATTTAACACAGGGACACTCAACAACTGAGCCACATCCCCAGCCCATTTTTATTTTGAGACAGGATCTCCCTAAGTTGCTCAGGGTCTCAAGTTGCTGAGGCTGGCTTTGAACTCAAAATCCTCCTGCTTCAGCCTCCTTAGCTGCTGGGATTACAGGTGTATGCTACTGCACCCGGCTAGAGTAAGTAAATCTTATCTCTTGTCCATTCTACTACCTTTTGAATATTTGAAGAAGCCTTCAACCTAATTTTTCCTTCTCCAAGCTGGAGATACTACCTTTCATTGCTGTGTATGTTAACAAATTAATTTCCCTATTTCCCCTAAATATTTAGAAACAAGCATTTATTTGACTTACAAGCAGAAATAGGTTGTTCTACAAGCAGACCCAACTACATGTGGGCATTTTAGAAACACAGAGGAACATTTACTTTTGGGAATTGTTTTCAAATGCACCATTACAAAAGTACATATATAAAACAGAAATTTTATCATCACATTAGAAGAGCTGTTAGTTCACTATAATTAGCACAGTATGATCAGTATTTTATAAGGTTAGTCTTTTTAAGATTAATTTTGATGACTTTCAATACACTATAAACTTAAAAATTATTTTTCAAATAACCTGGTTTTGAACTAAAGGGGTTTTTAAAACAACATTATAATTTTTATGTTCTGAATCAAAGTTTTCTATAAACTTGGACAGTAACCACTGGTAACCTGCAAGTGGATCAAACCATTTGTAATAGATTTAGTTTCTGCCATGAACCCTTATATATATAGGAGGAAAAAACGAGGAAATTTATTCCTTGACTACATTACAAACTGATTACCTTAAATGAAGCAGACATGAAACTGGATTCCCTGAGGGCACCCTGGTTCATGGATGTAAAACAGCAAAAAACCTTAATGGCCCACTGCCCTGTTCTTCCTTTTTAGGTTTAATTCACATGCCTGGGAAACCACTAACAGAGCCCTGCTTGCTACCTGAGGACACATGCAATGACAATGAAAGAAGATGACTAGGAGTCATGGGCTAATTTAAGTGATTTTGGTTCACCAATATGGAAAGAAAATCATTAATGGACTGAAGCAATACATTTTTTTTTTTTTTTCGAACTCAGGATTGAACTCAGGGACACTCGGCCACTGAGCCACATCCCCAGCCCTATTTTTTGTATTTTATTTAGAGACAGGGTCTCACTGAGTTGCTTAGGGCCTCGCTAAGTTGCTGAGGCTGGCTTTGAACTCGCGATCCTCCTGACTCAGCCTCCCAAGTCACTTGGATTACAGGCGTGCGCCACCACGCCCGGCTGAAGCAATACATTTTTAAAAAGTCCTTGTAATTACCTTTGTAACACTACAGAAAAAATACATATTTTATATATATTTACATATATATAAATTATATATGCATATATGTAAATAAATATATACATGTAGGTATATGTAAAATCATTATTAATATTTGCACAAAATGCAAAGCCCTTTCACCTTTTTAGTCATCTGCTCTGTGCAATTCTTGTTCATTTACTCTGCAATTACTGATGCATAATTCATTATAGATTCTATAGTATACATTTCTGTAGAAACTATGGCATGTCACAAATGATGTAGGCCACAATACTTTGATGTTTGCTGGCCTAGCACAAACACAAAGTATTTTAGAGGTACCAGAAAATTCTTTGTGAAATATAACAGAATGAATTAGACTGTTCAGGCCATGTCGTGTTAGCACAATGGAGGAACACTTTTAAGACTTTAAAGTCATGTAATGCAATTCTCGGCTGGATTTTTCTTGTTAAAAAGAAGTAGAATGGCAGTGATTGGAAGAGAAAAGGACCAATATTTGACAACAGAAATCAGCATAACCTTTTAACTGCAGCAGCCATGGGTGACTGCCCTTCGACCTTGGAAGATTATGTGGGATTTCAATGACAACAGCTGGAAGTGAGCATGTGTGAATAGAGAATACAGATCTGAGGCCTGGTACAAAAGACTGCACAATCTCTGCCCAGATCAGAGTGCTGATTAGAAATTGTTTCCTGGTCCTGGCTTAATAGAGTGTGATCGTGAAAGTTGGTGGGTTTTTTTTTTTTTTTTTCTTTTAACAAAATTCTTCCAGCAGGAAATGATAGTAGATTTCTTCCACACTTCTCCTCAGACCTTCCAACCTTCTGGACATTCATACAAAACAGGTCCATCTTTCTTAAGGACGCAGTTATAAACAATCTCATTTTCCATGCTACTTTTCATAGACAAATTTCTTCAAGTTTTTGAATTCTTTCTGAGTTTTAAAATAAACTTTATAGGGGTGTTTCACAAGGAGTATTATTATTTTTTAAGGATGTGTCACAGACACACACGCACATACACAGTTCAAATGAAAACTCACTGGAAGCAGGAACTACAAGCCCTCTCATCTTTCCAACATGACCATTTGCATAGATTATAACATATGGTGGGTCCTCAGTATATGCAGGATGAATGAACACAGAAATGAATCTTCTGTGCTTATCCATTCACTCTACTCTTTCTTGAAATATTAAGATAGATTCTTGCTCTTATACAAACATTTAGTGACTTTACTTCTTTCCTCTGTCAATTTCACATATACATTATCAATTTTTAATTAAGTCTTTGGGGTGCCTACCAAATAAGAACATATGAAAAAGATGAATAATTACTTCTTTTCAAAGATAAGGTAACTTAACCTAGTAGATGCAGTGATGTGGCTGCTTGGTAAATGTGGTCATTTCAATCCAGAAGCCCTCAATGAATTATGTTCCTTGTACCAACATGCATGTATGCTGACGCAGATGTCCTTTCACTTTACATAGGATCCCCAAGATTACTGACATCGCTCTGAAACCACCAGAATGATGACATGGTTACTGAAAGGACTTGGGGTTATGACTCATTTATGTTGTTTTGGTTTTACCATACACTCTATCTTACCTTCCACTGCTCTGGATTTTGCTAACTATTCTAGCTCTATACTTAGCTAATTATTCTAGTTTCTATGTCAAACTAGCACCTACTTGGCTTCAGTAGAAGGTGGCCTCTTTTTTTTTATGCAAATAATAGCTTGAGTGGGGCAAAAGCCAACCTAGCCAAGTGGTTTGGGATAAACTGAAGCTGATGAAACTATCTTCCATTCAGACATGGGTCGTCTGCTTACATCCTTCTATAGTAGCTCTAGACATTATTTCAAACACACCATGGACAGGTTGTTTTTTCAGAACAGACCAAATCCATTTGCTGTTTCAAAATTCTATAAACAGAGTATTAAGGAATTCAATTCCCAGAGCAACTATATGGGTGTTGGCTTCAGTTTCAAGGGAGCTTCTGCCAAATTCACATATTTGTGAAACTCTTGGTTTGGAGTATTCTTTGCAGCTTAGGGCAGGATGATCACTGCTTGTGATCTCAGCTCACTTTAAGGACTGGGTCTTGCTGGTGACAGGTACACATGATAAATGTTCCAGAAGGCTGACCTAATTTCCGTTGAAGTGAGTGTTTTGCTAAGAACATTCCCTCAAAGTGTCAGCTTGCAACTGAGATGCAAACCTGCCAGTGTCCATTACCATTGCTTGTGAAACTACTTAAAATGAAGTTAGTTTTGCCTCATTTATCAAACTTCTCCAGAATTAGCTTTGAATTTATGTAAATCATACACCTAATTTAAAAGATGCAATTATAATGTAAAATTTCATAGTTTTTAGTTGATTATGATCAGAAAACAAACAAATACCACCACTCTGAGCTAAATATAAATTAGGATAAACTTGCAATGTATTTGTCTTTTCTCTTGTAAAGGGATCAATATGGCAAATGTTCATTCATTTACTCATTCAAAAAATCACATTTTCAAGGTATTATTATTTTCATATAATAAAGTAGGAGAGGAAATATTATGAACTTTAGAACCTTAGGGATCTTCAGTCCAAATTTCCCCCTTTACAAAATAGCACTAACATCCATACCTACCTCATAAATTGGTTGTTAGGATTAATGAAATAGTACATTTAAAATATGAGTAAAGAAAGTAAAACAGAATGCGTCCAAAAATGGCATATATTATAAATTATAAATATCTTCCTTATATCTTAGATCTTAAATCATATAGAGAATTTTTAATAGAAAAACATTTAGGAATAATCATGTTCTTTTGACATGGATTGCTAAATAATGTTGGTATTCAAACAAAAGTTACATGTATAAATAAAAATACTGATAACAGAACTTGAGTGAATTTTTAGTAAAGATATTTTCTAAAGCAAGTGACACAAAACTTATTAAAAATAAAAACTCTGGGCTGGGGATGTAGCTCAGTGGTAGATCACTTGCCTAGTATGTATGAGGTCTATCCCCAGCACTGTAAAAATAAAAACACACACAAAAAAATCCTCTGATACATCTTAGTTTTTTTTTAAGAGAGAGAGAGAGAGAGAGAAAGAGAGAGAAAGAGAGGAAAGAAATAGTAGTCTCTAAATTATTTTTAAATAAATTGGGTGCAAGTTTTGGGAATCTAACTCCTAAATATACTCTTATCACCTATAAATTACTTATAAAATAATCATTTATAATTTCAAAAATAACTTTAAACATAAATCTTGCCTATTCTCCTAATAGATACTGAATACCTACATGAACATTATCCTATATATATATGCATACAAATTTTGATCTTATATTTTTGGGGTTATGACTATTGATACTCTAACAATGGACTTTAGGTTAATTTTCTTGCAGCAGATCAAGTTTTACAGAGAGAATAAAATATCACTCTTTGTTGTTGCCAGTTTCACTTATTTTTTAAAGAATTTGGTTTGCTGAAAATTCCTGTTGGTAACTAAATGTGCCCTACTGCCTACTCTGGAAAACAGGTATTTAAAAATCTGATTTTGTTTCTTCAAATAAAAGGTACTTACACTATTTAAATATGAAATGCTTCTGATGGTTTAAAAAGGGTAGGAAATAAATGATTATTATTCATATCAAATGAAGAACTACCCTTTTGAAAAGAACCACACTTTTTCCAGGCTTTCACATGCCAGTTCCTGACTTCATTGTAAGTGGAGAGTCATCAGAAAGCATCATTAAAGACAGGGTCTTGATTCCTTACAGCCTTAAATCAATGCTAAGAGAATTTGGCCTCTTAGGCAGGAGAATGATCGACATGTTTCACTTTACAGACTTTGATCACTGAAGCAATTTGTGCTACAGGTCATTTCCTTGATTTTAGGGAACAGAACCTTTGTTCAACTCTCAGAATGGACCCCAGTATATCTCCGACTCAGCTCAAAGGCAGCATGCTCACGTTGTTCTTGGAATTAGTGTGGTGCTTCTCATCAGGGTTATCAGCATTTTAAGGGAAACTATTTCCAGTGTTCAGAACTACCTGTTGCAGGACACTTAGTATCCCTGGTCTCCACCACTGAATGCCAGCAACACCTCCTGGTGACAACCAAAAATGCCCTCACACATTTTTGAACATGCCCTCAGAAGGACCATACAGTCCCTGGGTGAAAGCATTCTGGTGCACGAACACTGATCCACAGACCTTATTAGGTATTTAATACCGAATACTCTTGCCCACTGAGACCTCTGTCTGTGTAATCACAATGCAAACTCTTAAGCCAGGGGCTGTTTAGGATGATTCTTTTGAAATACCCCTCCTTCCTCAGCCATGCCCTCTATCTTTCTCCTTACCAAGAGTCTCACTCAGAACTCATAACAAGGACTTGATTTTTTGAAAACTGGTTGTATTTGAATTACTATTTTAGAGGGAAGGACTTTGGGACACATGGTCTATAAATATGAACCATACATGTTGGACTTTCTGGAAGAGTCTTTATTTCAAATATTGGTTCACTGGTCTATATGTACATGTCAGCATGTTGGCCGAGATGCCCTGATCTCCTGTGGTTGTTGAGCAGATGTTCCTTGTACTAATAAACTCCCAGGAATTCACTCAGATAGCATTTCGTTCGTTCAGAAGAGCATTATAATACCTAAAAGTCCACAGATTCTATAGGAAGATGAAATAACATTAAAAATGGAAAATAAGTATTCATTCTATTCTCTCCTATCAATGCAAGAATATAGGTGAAATAGGAAATATAGGGCCAAAATGACCCCAAGTTCCATTGCTAAAACCAAATGAGCAACATCCTGAAAGCAGACAGAACAAAACTATGCAACAACGGGCTGCAAGCTGCCAACCAACCAGGAATTCCAATGAGTGCCTTTGTCTCAGCTGCTTGTTCAGAAGTAGGGCAGCTTTTCCAGCTCGGTCTAGTTCCCCCCTCCACCCCGCCACCCCTTTAATCAATCGGGTATTTTATTGAATTTCTTTCATTTTTCCAAAAGTAAAAGCCAAGTGCAGCTACCCAGCAATAGGTTGCACAAAAGTCCTTCTGCATTGTGACTACCAAGGGGTCCCCTCCCTAGTTCAATTCCTGTCCCTAACATCAGGAAAGCTATATAACCTCCCATGGTTGTAGGACAGTCACAGACCATATGGGAAGCCCTGTGTGTGTATGCACATGCATCTACATATATGCGTATGTGTTAAGCTTGGTTTACTCCTTAACAAACCCACACAGAGAAATAAATGCACTTTCTTGTTAGATGTAAACTGTCAGGGGAATATGAGGTGCTTTTCACTACCTTAGGCATTTCTGACCCTCAGCGTCACCATCACTTGATTTGTGGTTAATTTGTGGAGCCCTTTTGGCCACAATTGGAGAAGCCAATAGTATTGTGCTTTATTTTACCATGAACCATTTGAAAACAAGTCAGCAGGCCCAAAGGCTTAATTCTAAGGTTCTGACTATGATCAGAAGTGTTTTCATCAAATGTGGTTTGTTTCTAAGGTGCTTTAATTATAAACCTAAACTTTTCTCTCCAGCCTGATTTATTCATTCAACAAACATCTGTTGATGCCAACCTATGAACCAAGTACAGATGGTAAACTCAGAACAAATATCAACATACTTTGTGTCCTAAAGGGCTCAGTCTAGTAAAAACATCTTTTGAGGCAGATGTAGCAGGGAAGACGTTATTCATTCTCATAAGCCCAGTCAAATGTCACCACCTTTTGATACCATTTCTGTATCCTTAAGGCAGCATAGACCTCTAAGTGCAGGGCTCAATAAGCACTAATGACTGCTTGGGGGGAGGAGATAAAGGGGTAAGTCAAATGTATGGGGAGTAACAAGGATGGCCCTAGGACAGCCTGTCAATGCATATGCTAGGGGCAGAAAGCATGGTAGATCATTGCTAGATATAGGAAAGAAAAGACCAAAATTTGGAGGGTTTCCAGTAGTTTAAACATATCCTCTGAGTGAATGGTCAGCCCTTAATCATAATTGATTGAATTATTTTAGGGGAATATTTTCATTTATAACTTTTTATTTATTTCAGACATGGGTCCCACTCAGTGACTAGCTCTGTGACCTGAAAGTTAATTATGCTTTCATTAATTCATCCAGGAAACAACTGTTGAATCTCTAATTTGCCTCCAGCATTACAGTAGGAATAGGACTGTAAGACTTTGACCTTCAGGTGCCTGCCGTGCAGTGGGGAAAGTAGGCCAATATGGAGACAGTTATGATACGAGGTGACAGGGCTCTGGAAGTGGAAGCAGGCTGGGAGCAGCAGGGGAGGGCTTGGGAAGGCTTCTTAGAAGAGCAGTGGTGGCCTGCACAAGTCCCCAAAGACTTGCTGGATTATTTATATGAAAAGGAGAAGAGGTGACAGTTTCTTTGTGGGTGTACCAATAAAAATAAAGTGATGAGAGCTAATATTTACTGAGTGCTCACTCTGAGCCAGATATTCATCTCAGCCTTTTCATCTGTTATTTCCTGTAATCTTCAAAGTGCTCTGAGGGAGCACCTTGTTTTACAGCTAAAGCAACTACAGCACAGGGTCCAAGCAACTCACTCAAGGACACACGGGCAGTAACTGGAAGAGCTGGGATGTCAACTCAAGGGATCTAAGGGAGGAACTTCTTAACTATGGCAGTTTCCACATTGCATGGGTAAAAAAACCAACTCCAGAGGTCCCAGCACTTGGAAAGGGCTCAGAAGAGGACAATATGGTTATGCTGCCATTATTACCATCAATGTATGTGTACAAATCCCTGACCTGCAAATCTATGTACGGATTTTTTTTCCATCAGATGATGAACCCTGCAGATTCTGCCCAAACTGAAACTCCATCTTTGCAGTGCAAGGCAAGTGTCCTGCTGGGTGTGGTGGTACATGCCTGTAATCCCAGTGACTCAGAAGGCTCAGGCAGAGGACTGCAAGTTCAAGGCCAGCCTCAGTCAACTTAGACTTTTTTTTCAAAATAAAAAATAAAAAGGGCTGGGATGTGGTTCATCAGTAGAGTACTCCTGGGTTCAATTCCCAGTATGGCAAAACAAAAACAAAAATAAAAACAGGGGAAGTATCTTCCACCAAACAACCCATTAAGAGGGTTTTTCTTCCACATCAAGACCCCTAAAACCATGATCTCTCAAAACCATCAGTATTACCCACCTCTTTCTTTTCCCCATTATCATGGTTTTGATCCCTCTTTGTCCATTATTTAATTTACTATGTTTAAGTTTGTACTCACCTGTATAAACTTAAGGCTATACCAGCTTCATAGTGGAAGCTGTGAGAGAAACTTACTAAAAAATTATTTTTGGTGTAAATTTGGTTTGTTGGTTTGCTTTATTCTTGCTATTTGGCATCAAAATGAGACTCTGAAAAGAATAAGCCTTATTATAAATTAGCCCCAATGTGAATTTTCTTTCCAGGTCAAAACATTTGGGAGGTGGTCAGCCGTGAATGACAGGGTGCCACTAAGAACCATAATTTAGGAGCTTATCTCTCTTTGCCAATCAAGTTAGGTAATAAAGAATTCTAATGAAGAGTAACCCTGGAGCAATGTTGATACCTGTGTTTTTGCCTGAGGGCCCCTTAAGGGATGCAGATACTGTACTTGCAACGGCCTAATGTGTATAAAAGATGAGGGAGAGTACAAATAACTCCTTGGCTATGATTAACCTCCCTGAACTTTACTTTCCACCACCCAAAGAGCTCGCTGACTGCACCTGACTGTGCACCCACAAGCTCCCATGGTCAGACCTATTGTTATCAGATATATGAGGAGGTAAAGCATGTAGGTGATACTACGTAGAATAGGTAACACACAGCTGCCCACATCTCTAGACAGAAGCAGGCAACCTCTACCCTCCACTGGTGGAAAGTTCCAGGTAAGAGGCAGGCAGCACCAGACAGAGCACAGGACTTGCTACCAGTCATGTCTAAGACTCTTCTCCACTAGATGGCTGAGGACTTCGAGCAAGTTGTGTAACCACTTTGGGCCTCAATCATTGCTCCTTTTTTAAAAAAAAATTTTTTAAAGTTACATATGGACACAATACCTTTATTTTATTTATTTATTTTTATGCGGTGCTGAGGATCAAACTCACATGTGCTAGGCAAGTGTTCTACCACTGAGCTACAATCCAATCCCTCATGGCTCATTCTATCTCTGGAGTAAGGATGAAATGAAATAATGTGCAGGCTCCAGCATAGTACCTGGCAAAATTTATAGACACGGGAGATCAACACAGTGGACCCCATATCCTAATACTGCTAATGAGATTTCTAGTCACCTAAGACTTCAGGGTGATTCTAGAGACTCTCATCCTGAGCAGATGTGCTTTATTTTATAATACTGAAATGTTGAAAATAGGAAAAACTTACAGAATACTCAAGCATCAAGTGTAGCAAGTGAGCTGGGCATGGTAGCACATGCCTGTAATCCCAGTGGCTTGGGAGGCTGAGGCAGGAGGATTGTGAGTTCAAAGTCAGCCTCAGCAAGGGTGGTGGCAGCATGGTGAGGTGCTAAACAACTCAGTGAGACCCTGTCTCTAAATAAAAATACAAAATATGGCTGGGGATGTGGCTCAGTGGTTGAGTGCCCCCAAGTTCAATCCCCGGTACCAAAAATCAATCAATAAATAAAAGAGTAACGAGTCCAGTCTGATAAATTTGACGAGAACTCCACATATGCTTACGAATGGATTGATGAACTATTGATGCCATAACATATTTACACTTTCCTTATTAGATGGAGTTCAACACATGTGAGTTCTTCCCTTACCTTAATTCAGTGGTTCTTAGCTGGGGGTGATTTTGCCCAGAGGTGACATTTGGTAACGTCTGAATACATTTTTGATTGTCACAACTAAGTACGTGTGTGAGGATGTTCCTGGCATTCACTGAGCAGTGGCCAAGGACACTGAGTGCTGAGAAATCCTGACCTGACATTTACTAAAAAAATTCCATAAAAAAAATATATATATATATAAATATACATATTTATATATATATATAAGATATATATATATATTCCCCCCCCCCAGGAAATAGCCATGCAATTCTAACTGAACACCTACTATTCAATAATTCATTCCACTAAAAGTTACTAAGGGCCTACAACTTGCCAGAATTGTGCTAGTCTGGAGATACAGCCTGCCAGGAACTTGAACAGGCAGATTAAAGGCAGAAACACCCTGTGGGGGATCACCACAACGTGGAGTCGCTTGTGTACCAAGGGTAGGGGCAGCACAGAGGAAGTAGAAGGGAGGCCTCACAAAGGTGGAGACACTTGAGTTGACACTTGAAGGAGCTTCAGGAAATTCAGAGGAAGGAAGGAAGGGAGAGAAAAAAAGAAGAAAGTGAAAGGGGCAGGGAGGAGAGAGGAGAAGGAAGGAAAAGAAAGAACAGAAAGAAGGCAAGTGGCACTCTTGGCTGATGACTGGAGCTGGGACTTCTGGAAATAGCAACAAGGCTCAAGAGTCTGGCAGGTCCCTTCTGCACAGGAACACTACTGGCACTTGGGAAAAGTAAATTCTTTATTGTGCTGGACTATCCCGAGCTTCGAAAGGTATTAGCCTCCCCACGTTGCTTTATCCATCCTGCATAGGCTGAATGGCAGCAGGACGCCTCCTTCCTGCTGTTCCCAGGTGCACTGCCTCCACACCCAAGTTTGGCTAAAGCACTGGTGAGCTCCTGAAAGGGTTAAGTTATGGTCCACGTCTGGAATGAGGGTGAAGGTGGCAATCCTGACTGGAGATGGGGTCTGGGGCCCCTCCATTTCCAGTGGTCTTGTCCTACTGCCATGTCTCGCCCTTGCCATGACAGATTTGTGAGAATCTGACAGCTCACCTATACCACCAGAAAACATGGCCACCAGCCCAGCACACTAAAGGGAGTTCCCCAACACAAAGAAACACAGAATTGATTAACATTTCACCTGAGATGCTTCTTGACTGAGCAACTCCACTGCCTCTTACTTGGCAGATATCTCCGACACAGAAAAACTCTCTGGGTATTCTTACACATTCAAAGCCAAAGGCTTTAAAAACACTTTCACTTTATTAAAAAGTTAAAAAAATAAAAAAGAAACCACTGTTTCTACTTCATGCAATTGTTCTATAAAAGAGAAAATTAAAGGCAGAAGAAAACATCCACCTAAATTTCTATACCTTAGTTTTACTTTCATTCTGTGAACTGATGAGAATCTAATCTTTACAAACAGAAACTTCTGTGCAAATTTTCTTAGTTTTCCCTCTCTGTTGAAAGCAATTGAAAAAGGCGGGGACAAAAGGAGGAAGGGAGAGAGAATATGCCCAGAAACATGAGAAAACTTGAGCAATTAACAATTATATATAGTTTCGTGGATTTTTCTTCCCCCAGGGGAAGAGGGAGCTCACCATCTTGCCACAAATGAAAGAGGATGGGTTTTGATAATGAAGAAAGAGATGAAGACTCCACAATTCATGGGTGTAACATGCAGGGAACATACGTTATGCTCTCTTTACATTTAATGCTGATAAACCCCCTTGATCAAGACTATTTGGTGCTGGGCTCCACATAATAAATAAGATATACAGAGCCACAGCTCAGATGAAGCAGCAAAGGCTTTGTCAGGGAAATTACAGAGAGAAAAAGAGGAAGGGGAACACTCTACTGAGTATTCATTCACAGAGAGTAAACAGTTGTTCTCTATCTCTTCTAATGATTGTTGTGCAAATGGAAAATGGTTTTCCGGTTTGGGCCTGCAGGGCGGGTTCCTTAACAATGAGGTGAATTTCTTCTAGCTTCTGCAGAAATGCTGGAACCAAGAGCTTTACATCAGCATTGATTCTCAATCACTCAGAATAACTAGGCTGGGGTCTTCCTGGAATCTGGCACAGTGATACCACCAGGGCTCCTGAATTAAGGAAACAGCGACAGCAAGAGCAAGAGCAGGACCACCAATGAGGATCACTGACTGAAGACTTACTATGCACTTGAAACTAAAGCCACAAAGAGAAAATTTGAGTCAGGCACTAACTTCTTTGCTTCCTAATCTAGAAATCTGAGATAGAAAGTGTAAGTGATTTGCTTGAGGTCATCACATGATGACCTCAAGCAAATGACTTGAGGACAAAGCTAGGATGCAAACCTAAGTGATTCCAAGCCTATCTTCTTTGCACGGGGGCTACTACAGAGGCTACCTTGTATTGGCTATAAATGTAAGTTGTCGCTATTATTACTACACCTGTATGTAAAACTAACTCCAATAGCTCTCTAACATAAAACAATTTTATTTTACGTACAGCTGTTAAAGCATGAACCTGGATTATACACACCTGGGATGGAAGTCTCATTTCACTCATTTTAAAAATAAATTTTTGCTCTTTCCTATAGCATAATAATGAGACATCAGTCATTTTTGTTATCGATGATGATGATGCTGTCGTACGGATTTTTCCACTCATTTAATCCTTTGATTAAAGCACTAAAATAGCAAAGTGCAGGAGAACCTGGGTTCTTTGTTTTGTTCCATCACTACCACCTGCCTTCCACCTTACCAGAAAGAAAATGAGACCTCCTTCCTCTCTGTCCCTCTGCAACATTCATATAGAGATAACCTGACTGCTACTCCATGTTTCCAGCTTAAAAATTTAAAGTCAATAAATTCCAAGTACCACCAGGTTATTCTGGTGGACTTGTCCTTCATCTGCTTCAGCTACAGAAGGGGATAATGGTCTGTCATAAAGGTAAATTCATTACTCAGAGATAATATCATCATGCGCCTAACTGCCGGTTTTCACAGCAAGGCGTGCTCTCTCTGTAACGCTGGATCTCAGTCCTCTGGGGAGCAGTTTACTGGTGATATAATAATAATAATAACAACAGCTTACATTTATAGGGAAGACAAGTCTGCCTATATTTCCGGACCCTTGACAAAGAATAGCTCCCTGCTCTGCGTCAGATGCATCAGTTATCATTACAAAAGGCTCAGAGAAATCTAGAGTCTTTAAAGATGCCTGCAAATGGTTCTGCCAAAGATTCATAAAAGTTTAGCCATCACAATCAGGTGACTCAGTCACCAACCTCACTGTGCTGGGGAAACACCCCAATATTACTCCACAGCAACTTAATAGAAACACAAAAAGGAAGCGTCGTCATATTTAGATATTGGAAATTTTCTTTATGGGCTGCTGGCAGATTCACTTGATCACTCAACATTCTTATCCAGGGGACTGATTTTCATTATGGTGTTTTTAAAAACTCACTTTTTTTTTTTTTGGTGTTGGGTTGAGGGGTTGTTTTAGTCTATTCAGGCTGCTATAACAAAATACCATAAACTGAGTGACTTATAAACAACAGAAACTTACTCCTCACAATTTTAGAGGGTGGGAATCTGAGAATAAGGTCCCAGGGGACTTGGTGTCTTGAGATGGCATGATACCTTCTAGCTATGTCCTCACAAAAGGGACTGGCTAGTTCTCTAGGGTCTCTTTTACAAAGCTACTAATCCTCAGGGCTCAGCCCTCATGATCTAATCACCTCCTAATAGCATCAATGTACGGGTCAGAAGTTCAACATATGAATTCTGGGGGACACAAACATGCAGGTATGGGTATTGTAGAATGTAATCTACATGTTCCTTCCATCTCATGTTATGCCCCTGAGACACTGCTTTAATCTAAAATCAGTAATCTGTTCTCCATTTATCAACCCAATACTTTCTAAACTCATGTATGGACAGGACTCAGTTGGATGCAATACAGAAAGGCAGGCCGAACTAGAAAAGCACTGTCCCTCAAAAGACACTAGAGCATAGCGGCTCCCAAACATGGGCATAAAACAACCCTTCTTACAGCATAAGTGTTTTCCATAACCTGATATGATAGGACAGACCATGGTTTGTTTTGCATGGATCTGCTGACCCTACAGAATAATTCCTCCAGAATCGCATGCCAGGGTGTGACTGCTGTGTGTATGTGTGAGGTTGGGTGGTCCCTGGTGAAGACCAATCTCATTATGCAGGTACCTAGTTACCAACAATAGTAAGTGCTAAAAGAGGAAGTGGGTGAGTGAGAGGAAGCCTTCCAGAAACAACAAGTGAGGCAAAATAGATTCTATACCAAATCCTACAGTTCCTAGCCATGAGATTGAGGTTGATGGTAAAATGGCTAAAAGGCAGGCAGGCAGGTAACCAGAGCAGTGAGAAGCAAAAAGGATGAGCATGAATCCCTGAAACTAATCAGGAAAACTAGTTTCTTGCTAATGGGAAAGTCATACTTTGGAGGGAGGCTCTGCATTTGAATTCCAGCCTTACCTTTTTCCCCCCAGTGCAGGGGATTGAACCCTGGGCCTTGCACTTGCTAGGTAAGTGCTCTACTACTGAGCCACACTCCCAGCCCTCCAGCCTTACTCTTCCACTAACTGAATCACAAAGTTTTCATCTCTTAAATGGGACTAATACTGTCCCTCTGCAGATGAAATATGAGGGCAGGCCCAGAGGACATTCAGTGGTTTTCTTTTTTAATTCCATCCCACTAGAGGAGCAGTTCATGCTGGATTTGGCCCCAGGCTGTGCAGAGCAGGAATCCTAGTCCTAAAAGCTTAAATGGAGACTTAGAAAATTGTCCTGGCTCCCAGATTAGCTGCCCACCAGGTCTCATATCCAACTTTCCCAGATACACAGCTACATAGTCTCCAAAGTCTAACCTGCGACCTCTCTGGTATTTCCCTTTTTACTGCTGCTCCTCGAAAATGCAGAGACTCTGCAGTCCAGCCCATGGCCATCCTGCACATAATGAGCTCCCAGAGGCACATCTGGCTTGCTGCCCTGTGGGGCACAGTAATAAGTTGCCTCATTGTTAGCCTCTGCTCCCTAAGAGGTTCCAAGAGCTTGTGGTTCTTTCCACCTTTGCCACTCTTTCTCCTGCCCTCCTTTTTACATTCCCTCTGGCTCTCTAACTTACTATTTCTCTTGCTCATTCTCTACCATATCTTCATTTTCTTTCAATTTTATTTTATTTTTGATTAACACACAACTGTAGGTACTTATGGGGTACAACATGATGTTCTGGTACATGCAGACATTGTACAATGATCAAATCAGGGTAATTAGCATATCTGTCACCTTCAACATTTATCATTTCTTCATAGTGAGAACATTCAAAATAGTCTCTTCTAGCTACTTTGAAACACATAGTACATTTTAGTAAACTATAACCACCATTCAGTTGGTGGTTATTCCTCTTCTCTAACCATAACATACCTGCCTTTCCTACCTCTCTCTCCTTTGCTCTCCCACGCCCACCAGGCATTTTGACATTCATAGCAATTCCAGATGCTTGCCTGTTTACCCCTGACTTACTCTACACTTCACTAGTTCTGTGTATAGTGAGAAGTTTGATAAGGGACAGTAAGTGTCCAATTTGAAAAACTAATAGAATTTACTTATTGTGATAATAATTATGGTCACAATATTTAATTAATACCTTAATATTGAATTAATACCCTCACTTGACTTGCTGTACTACTATTCCTGTTTTCAGATGAGATTAAGGGACCTGGGCAAAGCTGTAGTTATTTACTGGGTTTCTTTCTTTCTTTTTGTGACGATGGGGATGGAACTCAGGGCCTCACACATGCTAGGCATTAGCTGGATATTTGTGACTCCAAGTTCAACTTTCCTTCCTCTCACTGCTTCCCTCATTTGCACATGAGGAAGGAAGTTCAGGCTGTCCCACATTTCAGTTCTTTCACTATTTACTCCTCAGACAGTCAGCATTGCAGGGAGGTTTTGTATGTACTACAAACAAGATCTTTTGGGATATGGGAACTTCCACCTGTGCAAGGCTGCTAAGGATCAGATAGTCAAATGGCAACTTTGAGTCCTCTCCAAAAGCCATCTCAGTCTCTCCCCTCCTTCCCCTCCCCAGGGATACTCCCTGAAGTCCCACACTCATCCTTGTTGATCATATTGGAAAAGGATTCCAGCTCTGAACTACCCATTTTCTATCCTTTCCTCAAACCTGTCAGTAAGTCGCTCTTTGAAAAAAAAAATTCTTCATTTACTTATTCAAGGTAAAGAAATAACTAAAGGAATTTTAGGTTAACAAAACTAATGTGCAGCATGCTGTTGCTTTAGGAGACAACCTCAAATAAACAGAGAATGGAGATAACACAGTAGAATGTTACCACGATCTCCTCACTGGATTACTGTAGGAGCGCCCTAACTGGTTCCCTTCCATTGCCCTTGCCTCCTACAGTATTCTTGGAACAATACAAAGAACTCTTGTTCCTTCTGTGCCAAAATCCTGCAAATGATATCTGCACCACTGAGAGTAAAAGCCAGCATCTTACAACAGCCTCAGTGGCCTCAAAGCCTGGTCCCTAGACCAGCAGCATCGGAGTCACCAGAACCTTGTTAGAATGGACAATTTCTGACGGGAGGCTCTGATGGTGCATCCGAGTTTTCATAGGTCTTCCTGGTGCGGCAGATGCTGCTCAAGTTCAAACTGCCCCACCCCCAGGCCCTCACCTGAGCTCCTCTCCTCCTACGCTCCTTGCTTAGTTCATTCCATCTATGAGTCCTCCCCTGATATCTGCCTGAAGCTCCCCCTCACTTCCATCAGGCCTCAGTTCAAATGTTAACTTCTCAGCAATGTGTCAGTGTCCATCTTTAAGATGAGAGCCACTCCTGACTCCCTCCCGTTCTTCCTTTCTTAATTTTTCTCTGTGGCACTTACCAACACTTCATACCGTATGGGTTCTTCCAATTTATGTTTTAATTCTCTGTCTCCATCAACTAGAATGTAAACTCCTTGAAGGGCAGGGCTTTTAGGGATTTTATTCACTGATGTTTCCCATAAAACTAGAAAGCTGTCTGGCACAAAGTAGGTGCTCAAGAAATATTTGCTGAAAGCTGAGGAAGGAATCCTTATGTTCTGCCAGTTAGAAGCCATCTGGCCTCTACGAGGTATTCAATCTCACTGAGCCTCAGTTTCCTTGTCAATAAAAAAGGATTAAAAAAGATAAAAAGCAGACATAGAGCACAGCTCATTTACTTATTCAATTAACAGCAACAACTGTGATAATCAGAATAGAAAAAAATCATTTCAATATCATTAAAACCAAATGAAGGGAAACAGTCTGAACTTTTTTTAAACCATTATTATGGTATGAAAAACTTGGGAGGGGTTACAAGAGACACATTCCCCCTTTTAAGAACAGGTTTTTGAAACTAGAAATAATCTTCCTGCACTGAAATCATTTCCCCCAAAGGCAGCATTTTGATGAATTAAGAACAAAGGAATTATAAACATTCTATTTAATAATCCTTCAAAATAAAATACATATTGAATAGGAAAGACATTGAAAACTTAGCTTTGTTTGTTGATGTTTTTTCCAAAATATTGCAATAAAATGTTTGGGAACATCTAATAAAACTAATATGCAGCTGTACTTTCCTGCCCCCCAAACTAATTTTTGCTGATTACAAGACAGGTCACAAGGTCTGCATGCTTTATTTTTGATGCATTCATTATAATTGTTACTATGGGCAAAGACTAAACACAAAAAATAAAACATCCTGTTGAAGAATGATTTACCCAACACACACCACATGTTTTCTTTTCTATCATTAGTCTAAAGGGAATTTCCATAAAAACAAGATTCTTAGAAACTAAGCTTTCACTCGTCATTGCTGCATATTCCCACTTAGTCACTGTCCTGGGACCTCCCAGTTGCTCTCTGATGAAATCAATCTGACATTGTACACTAAAATAATAACTGTAGCTATGAATTAAGTCTTTGGAGGACAAATTCTCCCTTCATACTGTTGTTCTTAACAGTACAGCATCATAATAATCAGCTTACAATTTGTGAACATTATTACATTTCATACAGCGTCTACTATGAGCAAGGGCTTTTCTGGACTAGACTATGTAGGGTGAGGGGACCCAAGAAGTACCAGTCCATACCCCTCTCCTAGGAACAAACATGGTGAAAAGAGGAATTCCACTCATTGCATGGGGAGAGAACTGTTGTCAAAACACATAGCTTCACACCTACCAGATCTCACCTGTCAATAACCCATTTGGTCCTAAGTAACAGGAGTGTGCCCAAGTGATATCATAAATGGGAAAGTCCTTTCTCAGAGGAACACTAAGAACGAGATCCAGAGAAAAGGTCACCAAAGCCAGCAATGGCTTAGTGCCACCAACTAGCACCTAGGTGACATGGCTTGGACAACACCTTGCTTTTCACTCCTCTTTAAGAGTGAAACTGCTTTTAGACAAAAATCTAAATCAATCATTTCTATTTGGAGATGAATTTAATCAGCATGTTCCCTCCCCACCTGTGCTCTGAATTCTAAACCTGATTTTTCTTTAAACAACAGATATCATGCATGCCTAAAGGAATCTTCAAGCACTTGGGAAGATACTCAAGAGGGATTTTTTGGTACCTTTAAAAATAAGCACAAGGGGAGGTAAGGGAAAGGTGCAGGGGAATGAAAATGACCCAAGTAGGTTGTGTTGGTGTATAAATATGTAACAACAAATCCCACTATTATGTATAATTATAATGCACCAATAAAAATATTTTTTAAAAAGTAAGTACAGGGGTCAATACCTGCCCTCTCTATATGCAGGAGAGTCTTCTTAGAACTTCGGTTTCTACTTTTTGAGACCAACACTGCTTGTCTACTTTGGAAAGCATATGGATCTAGTCCTTAAGCAAATATCAGTTCTTGAAAAACATCAATGTCAACTGTCTGTGGCTCAGCTTTAATCAAAAGTCTAGCCGTAAGAAATATTTAAAATCATTTGAAGACCAGGAGACCTACCTACTTATCTAGATTTTATAAATTCAATGACAAAAAATTTCTCTAGTTTTAAAATATTTCCTGATAGATTAGAAGGAACCATTACCTTCATGGATCACTCAGAATAATTTTCATTGAATTATGCATTTGTATTGGGTTCTTAGCCTCTAGTTGGTAGGCTGTAAGAGAAGCTCTTACCAAATCTTCTGCATCTACTTCAGCCATGCTGACTACAACCATGTCCCTCAGGGTCTCCCTGTCAGAGTTCTACATGAGAAAGTTATGTCAAAGCTAAGTGCCAGGGAGAGCACTCTTCCCTCAAGGTACTGGCCTTTACTTTCTCATGGGTAATGACAGCCATATAATCAGTGCTGTGTATGGTTCTCTTTTTCCTTTTGCTGTCAGGAAATTTGGAACCAAACTTATATCTCAAAGTTATTTACCATGTAGAATCATATAGCAGAGTCTTTATTGAATTTTTTCTCTGATTTTACCTTCCCACTTTAATTTCTATATTTCCCAATACTCACTTTTTACCTGTTTTTCCATTTTACTGTTATCTATTTTTGTACGTCACCAATATTTGTAAAAATGGGGTTTTATGCACAAACCTCCATTTGTATTTACAAATACATTTATGCCTATATCCATTAATGTTTATATAAGTTATGTTTATATATATGTGCATACACACACATATATACATGCACACACACTCATGTATGTAAGGTTGGCAACTAGAAGGATTATATTGCAATAGTTTCATGAAAAAGAACTATTATAAGAGATATGGAATTGGTTGTACTGAATTATTTGTCCCAGAGAATTATTTTAATGAATTCAACAAATTCTGTGGGCTGTCCGAAAAATATAGAAAAATTCATGTTCAATGGCACTTTCTAGAACATTATTTTATCTAATGCGATGAATATTTGGAGCTCTTGGAATTTAATTTCTAAATGGCCTTGTTCTTAAAATTTTCTTAAATGTCAATTTTTAAAAATTCAATATGCTTAATACTCATACTCTAGGGAAGTAGGCATAGATCTATTTATTATTAGAAAATCTACAAGGGACCCCATGGGATAATGCATAGGAAAGTGTTTTTCAAAACTCCAGAGTACAATACAAATGGTAGCTATTATTGCTATTGCCCATAGGAGGAAAATGAAGGGTGGGGCGGGGGCAGGGAAGGAAAGATAATAAAATGAGACAAACATCTTGTGTACAACCAGAAAAATGATAGTTGTACTCCATTCATGTACAATGAACTAAAATAAAATAAATAAATTTTAAAAATGAACTATTTTATTGGTAAGCATGGCAATGCTGGAAATGTACAAAATAACTGGAAATAAGGGTGTGTGTGTGTTGCTGGGACTGAACCCAGGGCCTCTTGCAAGCTAGGGAAGTGCTCTACCACTGAGCTACATTCTCTGTCCCCCAAGTTTTTAAAAATGTTATCCTTAGTTCATTTTCTTGTTGAGAGGAGTAGGTCC